>WYDF02284522.1:0-16822 GCA_009867245.2 Adranes taylori | reverse complement strand
TTACCTTACGAATTTTCGTAATGCGTACAACTATGCTGTTATTATAAATGTGTGATGCGACAGCTCCGCATAAACGTAACGAGCAAGTCTTCGTAGATACTTTGTACTCAAACTTCATCGTCCACGTGTAAAATGTTATAAATAATGATTCACTTCAAATGAAAAAAAAAATAGTAACTCCTCATATAATATGAAAATTTTCATATTTGAAAAATATGAAAGTTTTCATTTCATCTTGATGAGAAATACCTCATACAGAAAGAAGCCATCAGTACACGACAGCCGCTATGTCATACAAAGCAAGTTCTCTGGAATTCCTCTTTTGAAAAAAGAGGAACTCCTCATAAATAATGATTCGCTCTATATTTGAAAAAAATAACTCCTTCATTTTATGATAATGACACCTCAAATGAGGTAACTCATAACTGAGGAAGCTATCACTAACACAGATCCTTCAATTAAGTCTAACATACAATCAACTTCTGAGGCAAAACATAGTTGTTGCGTCGTACTTCGTTTAAATGTAACTTTCTGTCTAGAGATGGGTTCCTCAATTATAAGGTACTTCACTATTATGAAATGAAGGAGTTCCTTTTTTTCAAATACGAAGAGAGGATTCTTCTTTTTCTTTCTGAACAAGAGTGAGCTTATGTGCTATAATTTCTTGCTTGTCTCGATGATGACAAACATTTAAGTTGCCGTACTTGGAAATTTTGGAGTGCTAAGTCTAGAAATCGCGACCGTTATTAAATCAAACTACCAGCATACGTTCTAAGTTAAAGTATCAATCTATATATATATATATATATATATATGAAACTAGTTCTTATCTAATTGTAAACAAATTAATAATTTGTACATCTGTTAACATTTGAACATTGGACCTTGTCGAACAATTAGGTAATTGCATTTCGCTGATGCAGTTTTTAGTTTTGAACTAGTTTATGAAATAAAGTAATGTAAAGCAATGTTATGTAATATTGGTTTGATAGTAATACAAAGAGGGGAGTTAACTAGATGATAATATTTGTGTACAACGTAACGACCTCGTTTGATGCACATGGCACGCGTCAGTCGCAGCGCCGGCTATAAGGAGAAGAGGACTTGCTTGTATGATGCATCGACTTCGGCTGTCATGTTTCATTTATAATTGAATATAGAAGCATGCTTGCTTTGTATGATGTAGCGCCTGTCGTGTTTTGATAGCTTCCTCATTTATGAGATAATGAGGAAGCATTATATGTGAAAAGTTACTCTTTTTTGAAATATGATTACTTTAATTACATTATGTGAGAAGTTACGTTTTTTATTTCCCGTCCATGTTTGGCATACGTATTTAGGACTACCTAATCTATAGGGACGAACCAAAAACCTCTCTATAGGTACGAACCGTATATATTTCGGGAAAAATGTACTCACTAGAAGTGACGTCATTACCGGAAGTAAAACTACAACCGATTGCAACCAAATTTGATATGATTGAGCTCTATGAGAAGCTAAACGTACTTGCAAAATTTCAGCCACTTTCGGTGGCCGGAAGTTTACTCTTGGCGGATTCAACAGTTTAACTAATCGTGCCAAAATTTTGCATATGACTAGGACTCCTAGTAAACTTTTGCGCAAATTTTATACGATGATTTCGCAATATCCACTCACTTAAACTAAATTTATATAAACAGAACTTAAACTCACTTAAACTTCACTTCACTTAAACTTATATAAACAGTTCCAAAATATGTAAAGGTGCGTACCAAATTTCAACGCATTCTGCTAATGGAAAGTAATTTAAAGATATATGGGAAACTTAAATATTTCGTAACCGAAGTACCTCAAAGCAAAGAACGATTGATTATATTTTGATATTAACTTTTGGACCAACCCTTTGATAATTTATGAAAATTTTGTACAAAATTTGGCGACCGGAAATGACATACTACATATGATGGCTTCAGAATGAACGAATGTATCAGAAAAATTTTATGTTAATTGCTAATGTGTCCTTATAGTCACATGCTGGCTTTTTTATTATAGTTAAGTTAAATCTAAAGGTTGTACCTCGTCCTATCATAAGTCTGTGAACATAAAGTGATCCACACATTTTGAGAACTGTAAAGCCCTGAACTCCAATATAGAATAATTTTTCAATTTGCCATTCACATTTGTGTTAACTCAGTGATTATTTGTATACATTTTGGGTACTAAATATCGCACAAATCAGTCTTTAGTGGACGGCAAGTACAGCTAGCTGCCTAGAGGGCCTTTTTTATTTTCATATGAACCGATTCATTTTAATAACAATTTACTCATTGATGATGATATTTGTTCACTTCATATTCACTACAGGATTCGTTCGTTTTACTTGCTTTTTACATTAATGTGGGGTTGTCACAGTCACATATTTATAATAGCAGATAGAATAACGTAAGCATCACGAAAATGCGTAAGTTAATAGTATATATAATTTTGTTTCTTGTTCTTTGAATAAACACACTATAGAATTGCCGTAGCAAACATACAATGTATCACTTCCTTTCACAAGGAGTGTACGCAGCCTGCAAACAAAGAAGAAATGAATAAGCAATAAATATCACATTACACCATACTAAATACTGAATAAGTCGCTTCAATTTTTCCTCACCTCATATGAATTACCTCTTTTCAGGCCTCACAAAAAAGAGTTACTCCCTTATTGTCATTTTAAAACTAGGTGTTACCCATCACTAGTACTGGCTTCAGTTACTATTAACCAACTCGGTGTAATGTATTTACTATCAAATGTAAAAAATTACAAAAAAATGTATTGAACATGTTCATGTGCATGTTCATTATATTACAAATATTCCTCAATATGTAATTTGTATACGCTATGAAAATGTGAAATAACAGTTTATGATAGCCGTTCTGCGAAGTTATACATAAATTTAACCATTACAAGAATAATCAATTAATATTCAACCTTTTTCTGATCTATGAATATACGTATAAATTATAATTATATTTAATCCATTACACGTTGCTACCTTGCTAATGTTTTATAGAAATTGAATAGTATCATACCTCTGTTTAGTGTTTTCATTGAATTAAGACCTAACTTACAAAACTATCTGAAGACATTTGGTACATCTTTCCAAGTCGTGCCGAAAATAATTCATATTTCTTAATTACATTTATGTCTTCACTTATTATATTTTGTTTAGTATAAGCTTTTTTAACCAAAGGTTAACACTTATTAGCAACCTAGTTGTAGATTTTTATTTCCGTTTTTTTTTTCATAAATATTGTGTTATAAATGTGCCTTTTGTTTTAAAGACATTTAAGAATTAAAAAAACGAACATTTCTTTATATTGCACATAATGATATTTAACTTATTTACGGTAAATGTTATTTTTTGGTTTCTTTCATTGCCGACTGTGGTAAATTGTGAATTAGACACATCTGTTTCTGAATTTTGAATCTTTGTAAAGGTAAAATTAAAAGTACCTGTAACTTTTGCTAATACGTTTAATACATTTTTACCTAGTTATTTTGCGTGTTTATGTAGTCAATTTTTCTCTTAACAAATAAACTAACATGCACATTATCTACTAAAATATTTCAGACAATCTGGAATTTAGTCCAGTATCAATAGTAGGTAACTTCATATCCTCCGCGTAACAAATAGCCCAAATTTCCTAACAGTTAAAGGTGTTGTTTAGGAACACGGGTCCAGCAAGGGTCCTAGGAATACGTGATAATATGTTTGCGCTGCAATTAAAAATATAATATAATTATACAACGTTGTCATGTGGTGCAATATTTTTAAACCCATAAAATGTGATTTATTTCATATCTTGAACTAATAGATGAAGTTATAGCCGCCATATTGGGGCTCTAACAGTTAGAGCCGGCTCTAACAGTTAGAGCCGTAACTGTGTTGGCAGCTGTTACCTCTAAATTAACCTAAATTCTCATCTCATTCTTAAATCTCATGTTATTTATTATATTTGGTTGTTTAAACCGTGCTAATTATTTAAACTTTATTTTAAAACAAAATTGAAGTTAATTAAAAAAAATATGCACTGTGTTGCTTATGGATGCACGAATTATGCAAAAAATATTGTACAAAATAAAGAACAAAACATAACGATTCACAGGTAATTTATTATATTTTTGATAATCACAATAAAGTTTTACTTTTGATTTATTACTAAAAACTTCATTGTTTACTAATATTTTTTTTAAGTTTCCAAAAAATGTAGCTAAAAAATTATTGATTAAATTAGTATGTAGCTCGTATTTGTGTACACAACACTATAAGGAATGCATTTTCTACAATATTTATTTTATCTTTCCGAAATTAATTTTAATTTTCTTTAAATTAAAATTAATTTCTTGTTTGATTTTACTTTGGTACCACTCCTTCTATTATATTCTGTGTTTGTTGATTATTACACGTTATCGATCGGGACCCAAGTATTTTAACAACACCGAGATAAACAGCTAATCATATATAGGGTGGGGCAATAGTACGTCCGTTGGCGATAACTCTGTGTGTATGTTAGGTAACAATTTGAGATGTTATATGTAGCCAAATCCGCATCTTATGAAATATTTTCAGATATACAGGTTCAGATTGTAAATTAAAACCTCGCTATGTCCAAACACTTCGAGATTAAGAAATAAACTTTGGTGTGCCCATTGGTTAAGGTCAGGAGATAATGCCTGTATATTTCTTTTATTATCAGATATACAAGGTAGCTAGTATAAAAGTATCAACTTTGCCAAATAGTATTTACTACTATTTCTGTTTAAAAATAAAATATCAATTATTTAAAATGAATTAAGGGTGATTTAAAGTACATTATAAAACGAGAACACAATAATTAATTTAATAAACAAACAAATAGCTAAGTCAATTACGATCAACATACTTGCAGAAGTAATGAAACAAACAAAAGCCTAAGGTAATAAATGCTCAAATTGTCTTTCTTTCCTCTTGCTACAAACAAAGATTGGTTCTGTTTAAAAACTCCATCTGCACTCTTCTTTATTGTTCAGATGTTATGGTTCTAAAAGCATTAATAATCCGCTGCTTCATGTATTCTGCTGTTGGAGGTTCCGCATATACTTTTTTTTTTTTTTAGATATCTCCATAAATAGAAATCGAAATGTGTAATATTGGGAAACCTAACCGGCCATTGTATAGCACCAGTTTTTCCCAGCTATCTATCAGTCGTGGATACGTGTTATTAAAATAATTTCGTACAACAATAGAACAATGCGCTGGTGTTCCATTATGCTGCAACCACATATTTTCCCCAATTTCAGGAGGAACATTTGCCAATAATTGAGGAATAATACTGAAAATTATGTTTGTTTACTGAATCATTAGGGGAAGAGGATGAAATTTAAAAATAATGAAAGACCAATTTTAACCAAACTTTGGACACATACGGCTTATAGGATATTGTGGGAACTAAATACCCGGGCGAAGCAGAGTAAAAACGACTAGTAATATATAAAATTTGCTTGTGGGTCTCGCAGGTCCGGTTTATGTAAATGCCGTATAGTGATGATAAAAATTAGTTCTTATTAAAAAAAATAATAAAAAATATTTAACATCAGATACAGTTAATGAATTTATGTTTAGAACATACCAGAACGCTGGATTAATTAATGAATATTTATTACAATTATCTGCAATCAAATATTCTCCGGGCTTGAAGGCCCGGTTTATGCATCCTAGCGTTAAAAAAACGGCTTGTCTAAGATGTGTGGCGCCATTTCACCTATTATTTATAAAGGCTTATCAGCATCTTATAGTAGCAACGGACGCAACGTTTAGAAAGCCACGTCCTTCTTCGCTACACTACAAGCCGGGTGATGAAAGAATTGAAAATTTTATTATGAAATATAAATTTTTAAATGCGACGTACATTACATATACCTAGATGAAATGGGTAAGTGACGATTTGTATCAGTTGATGATATATAGGTATTACAACACCTTGAGAAGAAGTGTGATATAAGGGAACATTGATAAATCTATGTTATAAATGTTATGTGAGATAGATTTGTTGATGTTGCCCAATTCTTTCATCACCCGGCTTGAAGCGTAGGACGTGAGTTTCTAAACGTTGCGTCCGTTGCTACTGTAAGAAGAAAATAATAGGTAAAATGGCGCCATACATCTTGGACAAGCCGTTTTTTAAAGATATTTGTTGTTATAGTTGATACATATTATACACCTACTAAAATTAATTTATATATGCCTTGCAGGCCATAAAAGCAGAATCACTTTACATTCGATTGATTAATATTTTATTATACAATGAGAAACATTGACATTTTAAATTTTCAAATTTATCGTAAAAACCGCTAAAGATAGGTATACGAAAGTGACATTACATATTCAAGTGAGTTTTCTCTATTAAGAAAATAGAGAAAAATCCCTTGAAAGTCGGCAAAGTTAACACTTTTCTACTGACCATCCTGTATATCTGAATATAAAAACAATGTACAGGCATCATCTCCTTACCATTATTATTGTGCACAACAACTTTTATTTCTTAACCTCGAAATGTTTGAGCACATCGAGGTTTTAATTTACAATTTTTTCTAAGTTACTCTTTATTTAGGGGATTACCCCCTTTTACAAAACAGTTTCTGATTTAGTATTTCTTACCACAGCTGATTTTTATTTGGTATGTTATTTTTTTTTTATTTCTAGTTATTTCACTCTAATTATTGTCTGCTTGTTGATCTTTTGCTTGATTGCCAGGTTCATTATGCTATTCCCTATAATAATGTTGGGTATTATGTTTCTCGTGGACCTGCTTAAAAGGTCTGTAATTTCCGCAGAAATATCTTTTCGTTTTGTATGATATCGTTCATACTCAATAATGTTTCTAGAGAACAGAGAATAGAGTCTCATACTCAACAGAAGTGTTGAAGTTTTCTAGAATTAGTATGAAATTTGTCGACTGATTGACACATCTGATTTCCTAATCTAGCCACACGGTATAGTGGACTATAATAAACATAGTTAGTGGAACAATGCTTCTCGACAAAGATGTTATTGATGCGATTTATGCGAATTGGAATTTTAAAGTTAATTTCGTCTAATATTTCTGGACATTCTATATCACCTTGAATTAATTTTGTGTAAGAAGCTTATGTCGGCAATTTTACATCGATCTCCTAACATGTTTAAGTTAAACATATATCTAATGGCCTCGATAGATTGATCATGATTCCCTATTATTTATCATTGATTTAAAAAAATTCTCCTGGATTTCTTCGAGAGCGGTGATATGAACCCCATAGTGTGGTGACCAAATCAAGCTTGCGAACTCCAGTGATGGGCGCACTAGGGATCTAAATAGGTGACGTGATTGAATCCCATGCTGAATCTATTTATGAATCCCAATGTTTGCGCACTTTTATTTTTGATGTATTCGATGTGTGGAATAAAGCTCAGTTGACAGTCGAAAACAACATCCAAGTCGCGAATCTGTTCTACGACATTGATCTCTGAATCCAAAAGTCTGTATTTGTTGTTGGATATTTTTGCTTGTGGAAGCAAATGGAATTACATTTATCCGGGTTAACATGTATCTATTAGTTTTAAACCACGTTTCAAACGCGGTGATGTCGTTTTGAAGCAACGAGATGTCAACATTGCATTTAATTACTTTGAAAATTTTTAGGTCGTCCGCAAACAGTAGAAAAGATGACTGAGATATCACTTCTTTGATGTCGTTTATAAATAGGTTGAAGAGAATGGGTGTACTAGGGGTTCCTTGCGCTACCCTGGATGTGACTTCAATTGTTGATGAGGTGGAGTCCTATTTTTATGAATTGTTTTCTTGATCTCAGGAAGCTGCTTATCCATTGTAACATTTACCTCTAATTCCTAAGGCTTTGAGTTTGGATAGAAGTATATCGTGACTTATTTTGTCGAACGCTTTGGCGAAATCTGTATAGATTGAATGAACTACGTAACCCTCTTCAAAGGCCTTCAATATACAGGTTTGATATGTTGATAGATTTGTTTCGACTGATCTACCATCCATGAATCCATGCTGATTATTAATAATGATATTTTTTGATTTTCATATCAGCTGTTGAGTCACTAGTTTATCTAGAATTCTTTATGTGCGATGCTAAGGAGATTCCTCTATAGTTTTTAATGTTCGCTCTGTCGCCTGATTTGTGAATAGGTACAACGTAGCTATATTTTCAAAATTCGGGTATCTGTACTTGTAGATAATGATTGATTAAAGAGAATTGTTATGGATTCAGTTATGGTACATACACAGTTTTGCAAGAATAGAGGCACTATCCCATTGGGCCCTGGTCCTGCTTGGAGTCTAGTCCCATAATTCACTTATAGACGTCAATGGGTTCTAATTTGTAGTTATGGAAGTCAATAGTGCCAATTGTAGGTAAAATTCCTGGTATTTTCTGTCAGTGGTGTATACGCTGACGAAAAATTGGGAGAAAAGATTCGCAATATCTGAAGTGTTCTTATCTAGGTACATATTGTTTGGCAGATTTGATGTTTTTTTTTTGGAGTCTTTCAAAAATTTCTAGAAGTTATTGGGGTCAGTTAGTATTCTTCTTTATGCTTCAGGTACACGTTATAACGTATGATACTTTCTAATTTGGACTGTGACCTTAATCTTGCAAACTCATTATAGTCCTCGATTTGTTTGGTGTATTTGTATTTTGTGTGTGCTTCTTTTTTGCGGTTATCAATATTTGAACTTCTTTCGATATCCATAGTTCGTAATTGGTGGATACATATTTTTTTATGGGAACATATAGTTCTATGGCTTTTTCAATAACTCCGTAGAATTTATCTAAATCTGAATTTATACAGAAACCCTCGAAATAATATTTCCATGGGATTTGAGCTAAGTAGTCATTTAAAGCACTATAATTTGCTCTGTTGAAGTCTCGATAGTATAAACAGTAGGTTAATGGTTTAAATTTTTTAATATTTAAACTACATTCATAGCTTACGTGATGAAGACTCTTTTCAAATAGTTTGTCTTCTGCTTTGGAAATCCTCAGGCTTTCGGTCTCGATGTTTGAAAACAGTAAATCCAATTCCACGTATCTCTTGTTGGGTATGTAATTAATTTGTCGTAAAACGAGGTAGAAATAATATGTTTATTATGGACGCATTAGCAGAGATAGATTGTACGCTTTTTTCATTTAGACTCTTCCGGGCAATTAGACCAGTTAGTACTAGATAGGTTGTAGTCGCCGGATATTATAAATGATGCTTTTGTGTTGGCATAACGATCTCTTCCATTGTTTCGCAATGTCCGATATATAATTCTATAGGACTATATATGCCGCCTATGATAATGTTTGTGGTACCCATTGTTATTATCGCATATAGTTGTTCAACTTTTGAAGTGATTTGTAACCTTCTCGATTTTATGTTCTTTTTTATTCCAATAAATATACCTCCGCCACGTTTTTTGCTGCTAGTGAGTTCATTTCTATCTAATCTATAGGTGTTTTTAATTTAGTTTCAGCGCCTGAAAAATTATTATTTAACCAGCTTTCTACTAATGTAATAATATCATAGTCTGTAATGGATACTGCTTGTTTGAAATTCCGTAGCTTTGTTCTGATGCCTCCAGGATTTTGACAATATATCGAATGGGATGTGTTAGCTAGGGCGGGATGTGAGATCGAATGGGATGTGTTAGTTTTTTTTTGCTTAGCTAGGGCGGACTGTTTTACGATTGGAGTTCATCATATATTGTTTTAGCATATTTTCATTGTTTCAGCATATTTTCATTATTTCAGGGTCTGATCATTCGATGTTTTTACGGTCCTATCTTGAATAAATGATTTCTTTTACCATTGAGTAGCTCTCACTTACTACTTTTAGTGGCCGATTTTTATCATTGATTTTTCTTCCACATCTTAAAACTTTTTTATTTTGATGTTTATTCCGATCTTGTTGGAGTAATTGCTGAGCTTCACTTATATCATATTGAATTCTTTCACTTTGGTTTCTAGATGTGCTTTCTGGAACGTTATGCATTATGACGTTCCCGATCAGCTATTTCATTAATAATTTCCTCTTCGGATTCTCCGTTATTCAGTCTCTGAGTTTTAATGGTGGCAACCTCAGCTTTGATGGATGTCAGTTCTAAGATCAGCCTTTCATTTTCTTTAATTTGTGTTTCAAATAGTTGTAGGAGTTTGTCATATTTGTGTTCCATCTGAAGGAGACAATCCATAACATCGTTTATTGTGTATTCTTTGGTGGGGCTTGTAGGAGGATTGGATAATGTCGTCTGCAGAGCTAGGTGTTTCATTAGTTGAGCACTTCATACAAGACCATTTGGTGTTTTTGTTTTTATGATAATTGTCGAATTCGGTTTTTGATAATGATGAGCATTTGCTATGGAACCACTGTTTACAATTGATTTGGCATAGGATAGATAGCCCATTGATTTTGGCACATGTGTTGTTATCCATTGTATTTGATTGTTTGACCGATTTTAGCAAATTTTTGAGATAATTCGGCTTGCTTCTGAAATATTTATTTATGCTTGCACCGGGGGTTTTGCCTTGGAGACTGGTCAAGCCCAATGGTATACGAAATGTAAATATGGTAAGAAGAAGAATTCGATAATTATTTTGATTATTTTAATTCATATTTTATCATGACTTCCACCCCAGAGTCCTGGGTTTGACCCCCAGCGTAGACAATAGTTTGCGTTGTTGATCGAATCTAGGCAACACACGGAACGAGGTCGGTAATTATAGGAGGAAGGTAACTATAATTTATCATGCACATCTATAGAGGTAGATGTAAAACTTCGGGTCAGTGTATGCAAGTTGGCACGCACTATAAAGATCTCTTTAAAAGTTAACCAATTTACGAGTTGGTAAAGACGAAATTATCTAATACCCTACCTATCAGCGTCGATGGCAGCGGCTCGTCGTTTAAAACACATAGTCGGTGATAAGCCTAAAAGTCAGAAATAGGCCGACTAATAAATAGTATATTACAACATATTTTATCGAATGGACGTCGGCGGTAAACAAATATAAGAAGAAGAATTCATATTTTGTTTGAATCACGTTTGCTTTGGATTAAATTTTTATTGCATTTATAACTTAATGTATCACAAACACTTCGTTGCACTGTTTGTTAATTATATAGTTCAATGTTCGCTATTCTTTGCCATTGAAACACGAGCAATAACACATCCAATCATACACACAAAACCCATGTAAACAGACACGTGTGTAAGTGTAATTTTTTTACAAAAACAACTGTAACTTGAGAACCGCTGTACTGATTACTTTTATAATTCTAATGATGTTAGGGTATAGCTAAGAATTTTAAATAAAATTAAAATATAGAGTATTCCATTTTAAAAAAGTTAACTTTTTGATTTTATTTTGAAGCACCGTATATAACTGAAAATATTTTTCAAATTGGCAGCATATAAAGTCCCTAAAATTTCAAAATGTTACCGGCACACTGAGTTATCGGAATTGTACTACTATTCCACCTGTATAATTTTTCAAATTAATATTTTCATATAATTTTTTCAAATTAACGGACATTTGATTGATCGTTTGATTGCTTTTCAACATATGCGTCTTCAAGCTTTATACACATTTGGATGGGTTTGAGCTAATTGTCGAAACATCTTTCTACTCTGCAGATATATGGTCAAATATATGGTCTTTTAAGGCTTCAGCAGCTACTTGCGGTGCTGAAAATTACTGTTTACGCAGTTTTTTTTTTTGACCTTTGGGTGCACAAAGAAGTTTAGCAATAAATCAGGTGAATACGGACAATGGGCAATTAATTCTATGTTCTTTTTCAAATAATGAATTGTTAGACGTGCTGCGTGTGAGCGGCATTGTTATGCTAAAGAATGTTGTGACGTTTTTGGTTGGTTTTCCAGATTTCATCGATGACTTTTGACAGTTAAATTGTTGTATTCAGCAACAACTATTCTGCAATCATCTGTAGCAATGGTTGCGATATGTTCAGTTCCAAAGAAATAGTAAAATCATTTGCTTGAAACTGCTTCGAGAACGTACCTAAGTTGGTTTCGCTTTTTATTGGAACAGCTAAACAGTTGATTGTTGTTTAGTTTCTGGCTCATACGAATATATCTAAGATTCATCACATGTACTGCAGTCTTTGATTTACCAAGGATGCCTCACGATTTGTCACAAACTACAGCCTCTTGAATCCTTAATGTATTTTGAAACAGCACCCGATTTTGGTCGACCTTGCGAAGTCACATTGATTTCCATAAAAGTGATTCCGCATGACCACGATGAAATTCTGAAAACCAATTCAGTAAAGTACAATATTTAGTGGCCTATGTAGATGTTAAAAGATGATAGAGACTGTTGACTTCAAACTGTTAAAGCATACACCATCATCAGACCAGTTTATATATTTTCATGATTATATTTATTAATTTATGTCCAATTTATTTATATATATTTTTTTGCTATATAACTATAGAATTTTGACAAATCAACGTTGGTAACCAAAAATTCATTTGGTAACTTTATATTGTTATGTACTTAGGTACTGAAGGAGAGAATGTTATTATAACTTGTGTATTTGTATTTGGATGTGTACTGTAAACATTGGTGGTTTATACTTCTATGTTTGCTTACACTAAAATCTATATGCATTTGTGACAAATGTTCATATAATAAGTAGATTATATATTTGTAAATTTAATAACCAAAAAGAAAACAATTCTTTGTGATACCTGGCGTTAAAATAGAAATGAATATTTTTTTATCGAAATGTAAATAAATTTGAATATGTTCTTTATTCTAATTTATTTGCATTCTAATATCCATTTATCGAAATAAACAATTAGAAAAAAAACTGCAAATATTTCGCACAATGGAAATAAACATAATCAAATTATTCATATTTGTATCTATTTGTTTATTTTAATATGCAATTTATTTTTATTTTAACTTTTGTAGTTATTTCATATTTAAATAAAATTTCTACACAATGTTGATCTTTGAAGATAAACAAATTAATTATAATAATATTTTTCTTTATTCTTGTATAGGTCTATGAAATTCTTTACGAATCAAATACATTTAAAGAAAATGTTTATATACATTACAATATTTATACAGAGCTACAAATAAGGGATGATAGTATTTTTGAAAGAAATAACTAATCACTATTCTTAACTACACTAAATAGTACTGTTAGTTGATTAATGAATATCTTTATTGAATATTGCAAACTTTTTTATGTATGTAAATGTTATTATATAATTCTATTTCTCATTGTAAGAATTCGTTTTTGAATAAAAATAATCACTTCAATTTTTGTTGATTTCTATTTAGAAACTATAGTTTTTTCATTACTATCTATCCTAACGAGTGTTATGAGTTAAAGCATTGTTTAAGTTACTAAATTATCATTTTTTTAGTTTTTTACTTGTAAAAAAGTATTAGAAGTATTACTATCGATGTTTTGCAAAAACTTTGGTAGCACATAGGATTGATTTCTGGAATTGAATCTTAGATCGAGTGTCTGAATCGATGATCAAATTATCTGATAAGGTAGCATATGTAGATGTTCTGGAATGCGACGTAAAGAAATCAGTGCACAAGTCTATATTCGATTGAAATTCGGATGGTGCAGTCTGCAATTAATTATTGAGAGATATTCTCGTATTGAGCTTGATAAATTATAATTGTTGACAAAATAATGAAATTTTTGATGAAATAAAATACTTTCTACTCATCCTTGATAAAAAGTTATGGTTCGTTGATTAAAGTTAAGGTATCATTCAAGTATAATAATAGCAGTTTGTTGTGGAGGGCAAAACGGTGCGTAAAGGTTTCAATTTTGTTGTAAGTTAAAATGAGACTTGTATTGGTAATCAACGAGTGTAGCGATACAAAATATCGTTATACATGCTGACTGATACAAAGTGCAGTTTTCGCCTAGCCAATTTCAGTGTCCGGTTTTCGCAAAGAAACCAACACAAATCTCTACCGCGAGCTTGGCACAGCATCTAGCTTTACCTGTAGCATGCATACGTATACCTGACGCTGTGCACCATTTTTATGTTTTGCATTGAATTTTATATTTAGAACTAGCTGATCCGGCAAACGTTGTTTTGCCCCCCCCCCTTCCGCTCACCACCGGGTCCCCATATTTGCCAACGGCGCGAACAGGACTGCTGTCCGCACTACCGTGGCCTGTGGCCGCGACCAGCGAAATGACCCAATAGCCGGAATCTTCTACCAGCCAGAATCTTCTAATGCATTGGTCTGCGCTTTATTATACGATACATAGCCTTTCAGCAAACTCATCATTCCAAAATTTTTCACACTATCAATTTCTTGTCCATTCTTCACCACGATTGCAAATATTGTTGATGTTGTTGTTAGTAACACCAACACAAATACCCATAAATTTTTTTTTAATTCGTGATTAACTATGATTGTCTCGTCGCGAAAATTCACTATACGATTTTCTTGGTCTAAGATGCGCAGCGTTATATTGTTGATACTTTGAACGCTAATCGGCAAATAAATGATATTCCGAGGATTTATGGTGATTTTATAGCCAGGCGGAACGAGGACTGAGAATGAAAATATCGTGTGTGTCAGAAAATCATTGAAATATGACGAAGAAGTAATAGAATCAATATGAATACTTGAAACTTTTATAATTTCTACAGGCTGATCCGATATACCGGGTGTCCCAATAGTGTGTCCAAGTCCAATTGCTCCTTTATCATATTATATGGAGAAACATTTCCAAAGCAGAAGTGTCTAGGGCTTTAAGCTACATAAATTAAAAATATTTTCATGTGTACAGTGTTCCATAACTGCAGGCCGAACACAAAATACATTGTTTTAAATTGAATGCTATACATTTTAGTTGATAAGTCGATTCTACGTATTTTTCATAACTTTCAATGTAAGACTTGTAGGTCTATACCAGGTGTTTCAAAAGTTGTGGCTAGTTTTATGACAAAATTGTGGTAATTTGAACTGCTTGTATCTTAAAAGAATAAAATGTATTTGATCTGTTTTTGGACATGGTAATTCTCTTGGATAGATCTTTCAACTCGATCGAATTAAAAAATTCAACCAAATTGAGAATTCTGTAACAAAATTGGAAATATCTCAAAAGAGTTGAAGTTAGACATAGGAAGTGGTTAATAATAATAAGTGGCGCTAAAGATCTATCGTATTCCATGAATGAAAACCTACTAATCCAATGCAGTATTCAGCATTCAGATCTAACTGGATTGGCGAATAATAGTCTGCAGTTAATACAGTACTATTACCTTTCAAGGTAAATATATGCGACATTACAAGTTCATTTGGTGGGCGAAGATTTCCAAATGAATCGAAATAGAATACAATGTTTCCATTCTTTCTATATGCAACCCAATGCGTTCCAGTTCATTGTATAGAATCCAAATTTTAAACTGCACATTTGGTTCGATGCGGCAGAGTTTTCGGTAAAGTATCTCGCATGAAGACGCCACGAATGTATTTTATATGTTTTGCTGCTTTCCGAATATCATTATTCGTCAGAGCTCGTCGAGGTAGTGAGGTTATTAGTTTTTTTTGATTATACGGACGCAAATATAATCCCAAACCCTTGAGGTAGGCCTTCAATTATAATCCGGAACCTTTCTTTCCGCCGAGCGCAATCTATTCCATCGTTTCATTATGTACGCGTCTCGGCCAGATTCTTCTGAGCATTAGAGGAATTCTTGATTGCATTATAGACTGCGCTAGAACCGTCCGCAAGAGTACCAGCGGCAGGTAAGCCAGAAAAAAGTGGAACTAGAAAAGATAGAATTCCTCCTTCTTTGGGAATTAGAATAATTCTAACCATGCGAATATTTTTACGACCACCGACTTTCTTCACAGCAACTCGAGCAGCGGCAAGAGCAATTTTAACGGTATGTTTTAAATCTTTCGATTTTCGCAGTTTTCGAATAGCATTACGCGCTTTTACGACAACGCCGTTACGAAGCGCGTCCGATTTTTCTGAATTCCCATTCCGAGTTTGCGTTGCACTTTCATCGAAATTCTAACGAATAAGGAAACAGCCTTTTCACCAAACTTTGAATCTCGCAATTTCAGCCTTTGCCAAGCAATATCTTCCAACACTTTATCTGCTTTATGACGATCTTAACAAATCTCAACTGTGAATATGCAATGTAGTGTTCTTTACAGGCAGCGTCCAATGGATTTATACCAGGATCGCCACGTTCTAAGCGTTTGAATAGTTTAATACCAGTACCGCAATATTGATATGACGGTAGATGTAATTCTATCGGTAACTTGTTAATTAAGGTATTAACTAAATCTTCACCTTTCGACGAATACATTTGAACTGAAATCGGGCTTTACGCTTGCTATATATATGCGATTTTTTGAGTCCAGATTTTTTGCGATTAAACCATGAATAGTCGCCGTTATGCATGCTATTAAACAAAGCGAATCAGTGATTAATATGGATTCGCTGGAATCATGGAGTGAAAAGAAACAAAGGCGTGGATCTCTTCTTCCATATTCGATTCGCGGACTTCTTGTAGGATCTTTAGGCTGCTGAAAGACAAACGCGATATTTACTTTACTGTACGCGCCGAACGGATTATGATTTGAAAACATTTACGTTTACTCGAAATCTTTATATCAGCCCAAGTATCAGTATCTTGCAAAAGTGCTGATTGGAATCAAGGAAGTAAAGTATTTTGCATACAACGAAAATACGGAAATCCACGCGCCGAACGAATCGCGACCCAATTCGATTTT
>WYDF02284511.1:0-15626 GCA_009867245.2 Adranes taylori | reverse complement strand
AAGGCAGAAGAAGGCAAGAGCGCTCACATCTTTGCATACAATAGATGTTTATAAAAAAAACCATTAATGTCAAGCTTAGGCAGTTTATTCGAGCGAATTTATGAGGACGTTCTTGTTTAGTTAGCTATTGGGGTTTTTACCTTCACTTTTTAATGTTTTCATTTGCGATTTTGGAAGAGAGGCTTTTTATTCGGTTTTCTGACCACCGAGAATTGGAACAAACATTTTTTTATTTCAACAGTTATTCTAACCACCAAATTTTATGAGTTTTGAATTCCACAATTTCTCCGAATCTTGCGAAGCTAAGCTTCTACGCCTTTTGATTTTAACGGTCTTAGCAGTCATCTGTTATTTATTTTTGCTTCTACGAATGAGACGCAATTTTGAATTAGGATCTCCGTTACTGCAGCGAACGACTGAAAATATTAAAAAGTGTAGGTAAAAAAACACATAGCTAACTAAACGAGAACGAACTAATATATTCTCTCGAAGAAACTGCCGATGCTTGACATGAATGGCCTTTCTTATTAACATCAATTGTATGCGAACATGCGTGCGCGATTTTTCTGCTTCTGTCCTTTTTCTACGAGAATCTTTAGAAATTTACGGAAATCTTTTGACGCGACAAAGAAAATAAATGTTTTTATGGACTAAACACCTTTTTATATTTCAATATAATGGCCGCACAACACAATATGTCAACGGGACTATAATGTAGCAACTTTTTATAGAAGTTAATTCTATTAAAGTAGGATCGTGGTTATGGTATTATTTTCTATTCATAAGAAGAGCTTTGTATTACAAAAAAATAATGAAGGGTTTGGTGACTTTGTAAACAAAATAATACCAGGACGACGATCAGGTTTTAATAGAATAAACTTTGTTGGAAATTGCTACATTAGACTACCGTTGAAATATTGTTTTGTGCTACTATTATATTAAAATATAGAAAAATGTTCAGTCCAAAGCTACATTTATTTGCTTTGTTGCCTCATATAAATTTTAAAAGATTCTCGTAGAAAAGGGCAGAAGAATAAACAAAGCGCCTGCATAATCACACAATATGTTTATGAAAAAAGCCATTAATGTCAAGCATCGGCGGTTTCTTCGAGAGAATTTTTAGGTTCGTTCTCGTTTAGTTTACTATGTGTTTTTTACCTGCACTTTTAGTATTTTCATTTGTGGTTTTGGAAGAGAGGCTTTTTATTTGTTTTTACGATCACCGAGAATTGGCACAAAAAATTTTACCACTTCAACAATTTTTATAACTGCCAAATTGTATGAGTTTTGAATTCTACAATTTCTAGCAATTTTGCAGAGCAAGGCTCCTACAGTTTTCGTTTCGGAGAATTTTCACTAATTCGTTACTATTTTCGTCTTTATGATATTAACGCTGTAGATACAAAAACGCATAGCTAACTAAACGAGAACGTATCATATATTCTCTCAAATAAACTACCAATGCCTGACATTAATGGCGTTTCTTATAAATATCAATTGTACGTAAATATGTGTACGCTTTTTTTCTTCTTCTGTCCTTTTTCTACGAGAATCGTTTGAAATTTATATGACGCAACAAGAAAATAATTGTTTTTTGGACTAAACATATTTTTATATTTTAATTGTTTAGCAAATTTTATTAGGAATTTTGCTAAGCAAAGCTTCTAGAGTTTTCGTTTCTAGGGCTTCTAGGGTTTTGGTATTATTATCTTTACATAACAAGAGTATTGTGTTTTAAAAAATAGGGAAAGCGGTCAGGGTGACTTTGCAAAGAAAATAATACCAGAACCATGATCCTGCTTTAAAGGAATTAAATTCTGTAACAAATTGCTACATTAGAGTCCCGTTGAATTATTATGTTGTGCTACTATTATATTAAAATATGAAAGAAATTTCAGTCTAAAGAAACATTTTTTTGCTTGGTTGTGTTATATAAATTTCAAAAGATTCTCGTAGAAAAAGGACAGAAGAGAAAAAGCGCGTTTATTCGCATACAATAGATGTTTATAAAAAAAGCCATAAAGGTCAAGCTTTGGCAGAGAGTACGTTCTCGTTTAGTTAGCTATGTGTTTTTACCTACACTTTGTAATGTTTTCACGTGCTGTTTTAGAGAGAGGCTTTATATTTGTTTTTACGATCACCGAGAATTAGAGTAAAAAAATTTATGATTCGAATACTTCTTATAACCGCCACATTTTATGAGGATTGAATTCCACAATTTCTAGGAATTTTGCTAAACAATGTTTATTGGGTTTTGTTTCGGAGAATTTTCAGTAAGCCGTTACGATTTTTGCCTTTATAATTTTAACGGTTTTAGCAGTCATCTGTTATTAGTTTTTCCTTCTACGTTTACTGAGAAGTTTCCCGAGCTTTTGGTCATGTAGAGCCACCACCATTACAAACGATGCACAAAGTATGTATAACCGCCAAAATTCGAATATAAAGGGCCAACACAATCTAATATCTAGCAGGCGCAATTTTGAATTAGGATTTCCGTTACTGCACTTAGCGAATGAAAATATTATGCGAATGGAAATACTAAAAATTGTAGGTAAAAATTTCAAATCTAAACGAGAATAAACTCAAATTCTCTTGAAGAAATCGCAGATGCTTGACGTTAATGGCTTTTTTAATAAACATCTATTGTATGCGATTATGCGGGTGCTTTGTTTTTATTCTGCTGTTTGTTTTGCTATTTATTTGCACGATATAAGTTACGGCAGGATAGTTTCCAACGACATGTAGCTTATTTTATCAGATGGAAAAATAAAGGAATCTTGGAATATACTTTTTCTTTGTTGCTGGAATATGCTAACCGATACTATACTTTTTTACGAGATATAAAAAAAATCTGTATTGATGACTCAATAGGAAGCTATATGAATATCGCCTATTTATTGACATTTCTGGAAATAAATTCTGTAGTAAGATCTACGATACTTTTGCCCCCCCCCCCCTCCCTTCTTTCTACTTACTCACGCCTATGCGTATTTCTCAGTGTAATTCCTAGAATACTCATACTATCATACTAATTGCGACTAATAAATCAATCGCAATCAATCTCTTGTCAATTTGGAAAAAGATTTAGTAAATAAACATAAACTTTATATATCGAGTTTTAAATAGACTGGACTTTTTTTACTATAGAGATCTGGGGCGGCTCATAGAGATAAATTATCTATAGAGATAATTTATTAAAGATTTAAGTCCCTAAAATATTTAAATGATCTCATTTGATATATTTTCTTTATTTAAAAAATGTGATGAAAGAAACTGTTATAAAGATAATAAAATACAGCACACACATTTTACCATGGCCGGTGGGAGAAGCGCAAAGTGTAAGACAAAGTAAGTACAAAAGAGATGCAAATGTTTTCCTATTATCTTGCATATCTGGCATCTCTTTTTCCGAATACTTTCTTCATCTAACACTTCCGGGAATCCCCCACCAGTCATGTTACAATACGTCTGGTATAAACTTGGGAACTAAGTGCACATAGAGCTAAATTTAACTGAATTGTAATTTGATTCCAGGTACTTTTTAGTTGATAATGAAATGTATCAACAGCCAGATCACGCAGTGATATCATTCCCACAGCTAAGTCAGAAAACGCATAGAATATATTTGATAACATTTGATTTACATGATATTTATAGAATTCATTTTGCTTACGGCTTAAGTGTTAGGTGAAGGAGGCTAATAAAACTTTGCTTCTGGATTCGGTTTAGTTCATTGGTATTCAACGTAAATCAAAATCATGCTCATCAACCACGATACCACGAAGGCCCATCTTGTTGGAACATTGGTTTCAAGTAAGATTACTTCAGATTTCATAAAATTTGGAAAGCTCAGACAAAATTTGGAAAGCCCCTAGAAAGCCAAATTTAACGGCAATTAGCATTTCTACCGTGCACCCATGGCACCCCCGCTTAGCACCGCCCTGGATGTATCTTTTATTTTAGAAGATATAGATAGAGTTTGTAAATAGAGTTGTTCTATTTATTCTACATAGTGTAGACGTAATTGAATTCTGAACCATCGTAAATATAACGTACTGACGTATGTTGCGAATATAAGAGTTTTCAAATTACATAATAGCTAATTATATGTAAGACACTACATTTTCTTCTTATCCATTTAGACATTTAAACAAAATAAATACTTATGCATAAATTCTTCAAATCCATTAACCACTAGTTACAAGTATCCGCAACAAGTTTTGTAATTGTAATTAGAGTACTAGTTTTTCATTGAATATTAATAACTAAGATACCGTCTTAATACAATCCTGATTTCAAGAAGCTATTTAAATATTGATTCGTTTATTCTTCTCGCACACAAATTATTTTGAGACTTACCTGTTACCTACATCTTTGAACTCTTTCGCTAAGAAAATCCAGTAAACAGTTATTTCTATGAAATATCATGTTGACATTAATTTAATTATCTGCAATCTATATATATACAAATAATGTTTCAAATATCTAAATGTACTATATGCATTTTTGGGGGGGGGGTGGGGGGAGGATCTTAAAGGTAAATGTGCGACTACACTCCTCTCGCGTGCGTGAAGAAGCTGATTGAAGATGGATGTACGCAATGCTCTGCCCATCCTTTGTCCAACAGCAAGTGCTGGTACGGCAAGGTGGTGGAATGCGAGCGCACCCTCGACTCATTAAAGCCCTGATTCATTTAGGTCAGCATTTCACTGAGCCTCATGACGCTACCAGCCTCTATAGAACCGCGCTAATGTTAGCGCGGTTCTAGAGAGACGTAGATGCCAAAGTCATAGCGTAGATGTGAAGATGCAGATTTGGAGCCTTTGCTTGTCACAACATATAGTTTATACTGACTCTGATAGGCGATACAGATCCGCCAGCCAGATTCACATGCGAGCTACTTCCGATTGTTTTCCTTCCGAGAATAGATAAACT
Organism: Adranes taylori; assembly: GCA_009867245.2. NCBI lineage: Eukaryota > Metazoa > Arthropoda > Insecta > Coleoptera > Staphylinidae > Adranes > Adranes taylori. Next base: position 10,691 of record WYDF02284511.1, on the reverse strand, counting down.
TGGCAACGTACCAGGTCTGGGATGACTATGTCATTCTTTTCGCAAAGTTGAGCGGGAAAAGATCGTCTCCATGTAATACCACTGATTGTCATGGCACTGGGCACACGTTGAGATGAACGAGCGTTTGAAATGTTCCAAATAGGACATAAAATGTCCGTGTTCAGATAGGACCTGCGGTAAGTGGAAGCTAAGATCTACCCGTCTCTTTTCGGGTCATGCCTTTATGTCTGGTATAATTTGGTGCGTCCAGCGTCCGTTACTCGATGTATCCCGTTCCTCTTGCCATCTCGCGTATAATTTTCTTCTGGCAGCTTCTTTAGCCTTAATACACTTTTTATATTCACATCACTTCAAAATTTTTATGGGTAAATGAAAGAGATTAATAATAACAATATACCACAGCAACAATTTTCTTGCTGTGACATATAAAACATCTGTATTTTCCAATGTCTGTCTTATGTGGAACATTAAACAACTCACGCCCTATGGAACCAATTTTAACAAAATATGAGGGACATGAATATAGTTTTTGCTGTCAATCTGAGTTTGATTTATATAAGACACCTCAAATGTACCGTTTTGAATAACCTCAACAATTCAGAGCTCAACATATCCGGTTGAAATTTTGTCATGTATCTTCTTCTCTTGTCCGTTGACTCTCGTGAGAGTATGGTGACATCATGTCTCAATGGCTTTTGTGGTGGTTCTCCATCCTTGTCTGCCTTGTGCGATTTATGAGTATAAACCTGGCTCGGATATGAAAATCGTATCTGGATGTATATTTGATGGCAAACAAGAAGGGTCACAATTTGTGACCCTTCTCAATTCATTCCAAGTACACTTGCGACTTCTAAAGGTGATAAGTACGTTTTTTTGCAATATAGAATGATGAAACTAGTCTCTAAGAATGCTTATATATATATTCAAACCGTAAAAGCGTGCTACTCGTGATAACATGGAAATTTTGGAGTGATGCCATACCGTTTGGGCAGTTTTGTACATCATTTGTTTCTCGACATTTTTTACTCGAAAAACATTTTGAAACAAACAACATGGAAATGGTTTTCTGAGTTTGTGTTAAAATGAAATTTTAGAAATTTTCAATTTCAATAAATGATGGAAATTTGAAACAATTAGCAAAATTTGACTTATTTGGGGAGAAAAACAAAAAATAATTAGAGTACGCTAAGTTTTATATTATTCGAAAAAATGTGAAAAATGGTGATTCTGCAAGGTCCAACTATTGTACCTTTTTCTCAATACTAAAAATATATAGATCTACATATTGAATCCTTATTGAAGGCTTGAGTACGACTATGGTGTACGCTAGGTTTTGTTGTGTCCAAATAATAATAAAAAACTGGAGACCGCACCCTTTCCATGGATTTACTTCTTAATTTTTTTTCCGGCTATATGGAAAGTCGTGGAATGGACGAGCGGCATATTGTTGAAAAGCTCATTTTACGAGGGTTCCAAAAAGTGCTGACCGAAATGTGTGTAGCTTTTAGTTTTGAGTTTTGCATATTTTTGTAATTTGTTGAAATTTTCATTTCACGGCAAAAAAACGTTAATCTTAGTATGATTTTCTAATCATTGCTCTTTAACGAGTGGATATACACCGTGAAATTTGGATTGCAAGATATCTTATACTTAAATATAAATTTACTAGATGATAACCCGTCGTAAAAACGGGTCACTAATATGATGTGGCCCGCTGGGTTTGTGCATTATACACTGCTATTGTATTTGACGTGGAATGTATATCAGATGGGCGCATTTTGTAAACATATAATGATACATTATCAGGTTTCTATAAATTTTATGCTATACAGAAAACCTAAAAGGTCTCGGTTTAAAATTGTAAAGGGTCGAAATACATAGTTCATCACAATTTTTCAATAACCCTAGGTTTTGCTAATATTTATATAATTTTAACATGGAAAGCATCATTTTATACGTTTACAAGAGTAAAAATTGCCTTATTAGCTTTCCTCATACGCATTTTTGGGTCAGACACTAGTTGATGTTGAGTGAGTGTAGTCGCACAGTTTAACTGGCTGAATTCTCCATTCGGTAGCTAAGCCTATTCATGTAGAGTGAGCATAAGTCGCACTTGTGAATCCGCATAGCTTCCAAGTAAGCGCCACAAACGAAAACGCTTATTTTATTTACATTAAATCCAAACAGTAACTATTAAAGTTCTATACATCGAGCCCAATACATACAAACTATGTTATTAAACTTTTCGCCAGAATCTTCCGCTCTCTTATCGTCAACTCCATCATCTAATCTTTCATTATTTTATTTTTGCTCATAACAATATTTCACACCACTTTCCTTATATCTATATCATTCAATGACAAAACGAGGAGGCCTGAAGCAGTAGAAGAGGTAGGTCTCCTGAAGCAGTAGAAGGCCTGAAATAGTCATTTGATACGCCAAACGTCTGGCGTATCAAATGACTAGAGGTGAAGACGACAGAACACTTGAGAGACCTATCAAAACCGCTGCCTACGCACCCCGCGGATGTTAGTCAGAGATTCTGATCCTGTCACTCCTCCGAAGCAGAAGGAAGAACCGACAACATCCAAGGCTCTCCGTTACCTTTTACAGCCCCAGGTGATGTGCCATTACCACCTACTCCCGGAAAAGGATGGCTTTATAAGGTAACGCGTGAAGAACATCGCAGACATTTGCTCCATTACTACTTCGGCGACAGGGAGTAGTCGTCCACACTTCGCTACATCCAAATATATTTCTTTTCTACGGCATAAAAAATTTTCACCACATCTCCAACAATTTATTTTACCGTCTCTGTCACATTAATGGACCGTACCTAGCTCCATATCTGCACTTAAACTTCAATATTCAATCTTCTACTTTCACCAACGTCATGGAGAAGTAAAACGGAGCATCCACGTCACCACCAAAAGAACCATTTAATATCTAAAATTGCATTAACTTTTTTTGTCAGAATTTTTGTTTGCTATTTTCGTAAATAGAATGGCATCATCCTATCAATTTCTTTGGATTCTATATATAAAAGCTAATTATTGTCACTCAGTTAAAAATCGCGTTTAGAGTACTTATTTTAACGTTATAAATATTGGAACAATAAACAACAATTATTTAAACATGTTATTGCGTACATCATTATATGTTTAATGTACTTTGTTAATATTATAAATGAAAACAGCGAGTTCTTACCCAACCCTGATAACCTCATGCATGAGCATCCTACATGTTACAAAAATAGAGTAAATTATAAAGCAGTATGGTAGTTAAAGAGAAGTAAACAAATTACGATCCTGCTTTGGTTACGTCTGCATTAAGGCATCGAAACACTACTATATACTACTACGAGGATTGTCCCAAAAGTATGCACAGTTGGCTCTAATTCGAAAAATATTTATTAAATAAGTGATTACAGGCCTTCAATATAATCCCCTCCCTTATCAATACACGCTTGGCAGCGGCACGGAGATGCTCGGATTCCGTTCAACGTCCCATTCTTATTGAGAATTTTGTAGTTCCGCCACTGCTATCAAATACAAACCAAGCAATAATAGATTATGTAATCGAAGATTGGAAGTGTTCGTGGAGCAAATTGAAGAATGTCACAAAATGCGATGCTTCTTATTTACCATCAAATTTACATCCAAATACGATTTTTATTTCGGAACTAGGTCTATACGCGCTAGTAATTTTTAATATTTTTAATATATTTGATTTTTTTATCATATATCAAACTACATAAACTACAAAATATATTATTATATCAATATATAATATATTAAATATATTAATATATTTCTAAGTACGTATTTGTTTAACGTACTTAGAAAGTACGTACGTATCAAGTTAGATAGACAAACATATATCTAACTAGAAGAAAAATTTGTTTAAATCCTTGTTATAGAAAATAAATTAAATTTCAACGTTTACTTGCAGAATAACATTTATTTTAACAAAATATAAATATACATATAAATAAAAATATTGCACAACATTGAGATACATTTGGTAAAAATAATAAATACAATTATTTTAAATAAATTAATTTGCAATTACAGAGCAAGGAACAATTATTTATATACATAAAATAAATAATAATAATAAATCGTAAACCCTAATTTCTGTTATTGTTGTAAATTATTTAAATTATAAATAAATACTTATGCTATTTTTTCTTGTATACATTTTAATATCTCAGCTCAAAGAAGTAATATAAGTAATTTTAATTACAATAAAATTCTTCTACAAGTTATATTCTACAAATATTTATTTCCTAAAATTGAAGCCGTCCTAATCAATTTAGATTTTATCATAAATATTTGCATGATTTATGTTATTCTAATAAATGCCAAGTTTTATATTTTTATAGCAAAACTGTCTTACGGAATTCTCAGAGATTAGGTATTTTTTTAACAAAGAATCATTTTTATAGTTCAGCTTAAATTTCTAATATGATTCATATAAATTGTTTGTTGCCACAATAGGTTATAAATTATTATCGATATTTTTTAAATTGGTAGATAAATTATAGGTAATTAAATAATTTAATACACCTGGAGATTAAAAATTGTTTTCTTTGAAGGAACTTGCTGTTTTACATGAATGGTACCCTCAACCCACCAAAATTTCTGTTGTTTAGTATAGAGTTCAATTTCAATTAAATTCATATTTCTATAACATTTTAATATAAATTTTTAAATTGTTTTAAGAGGTCCGTAGACTTGAATTACCAAATTATTATTACGTGCCAAATTATAATTTTGGCGCCCGCGCAGGCACTATAAGTTCTTACAGACAGAAGCGACAATTCAAGAGGATTGTGTCAGGAGATGTCAGGAGATGAAGGGCACGTAGCAAGACATGCTGTCGAACCTGCTGATTGTCTAAGATGCATATATAGACTATACAAACCCGAAATCACCGTTGAATTGGAACGAGGAACTTTGGATGAGTTAAGAAAACGATTGAGTCAACACTTACAAGAATATTTCGCGAATGTAGTACAAAGAAGAGCTGACACACCACGTCCAAATGATGATACAAATGAAGAAGCTAGAGCTGCAAATAGAATAAATGTACCAGCTAGAAGGGAAGAAGATTTGAAAATTGATAAATGAAACATTTCGTTTGCTGGATAAACGGACCCCGTAGTTTTTCTAGAAGGATTAGAAGAACGTAAAAAATGACATAATATAGATGAAAGGACTTTATAGGCTGCTTTACCTGAATCAATGAGAGATCAGCTTTAATGTGGTTACGCAATAACCGAAATCTGTAGTAAATTCTCTCAGCTGGAGTCGTCATATTTTGTGGATTAGAGTGTGTAAAGTTTTGTGGAAATGTCAAAGTAATTTAAAGTTAATCAAAATTTTTAGTGAACAGACATAATTATTACAATAAATATATAATAAGTAATTGATGATTTATTGAAAAAGACGTACGCTGAAAAAAATCCTTTGAATCGCTTTTCAAGAGATAATGCCATTCGGGCATTGTGAATAATAATGGTTGTCAAAACCAATAACAAAAACATCAGATTGTCATATGGGAATAATAATGGTTGAAGGATAAAAATCCAAAATCAAAATTTGTTGAAGAAGAAGAAGGCATATTTGATGAAGAGCGCCGATTCAAGGCGCGCCATATTTGGTGGGAGCGCCGGCCCCCTTCGCCATATTTTGTTGAGGTACCGTATTTGGTACATTTGCACGCCTCAGTTCTTTTGTTTTAGTATTTGGTAATCCTAAGTGTTTCTATTTTAATTTAGATTGATCAAACAATGAGTGAATTAGAGGTTAAAAACTATGTCTTGCAGGAGCTTTTGCCACTTTATCAGTACATGATGACTATTCAACGTCCTCAAACCTTGATAGATATCGAAGCCCATATATAGGCATTTCAGGCCAGAGAAGTTGGTCGAGGGGGACGTTTGAACTGTGAAGCCACCCAATATGTGCCAATTTCTCCTTTTCGATCGACTTTAGACTATAATACTAGCATACAAAACTTGAACAGCCAATTCCGAAATGAGGGGAATCCTGGTTTTAGTCATAACTCTGTTTTTTCTAAGGACCTTTCTTCTCAAATTAGTAAGATGGTTTCAGAGGAGGTGAGAAAGGAAATGACCAGTGTAGTAAGAGAGCAGAGACAGTCGGCGATCAGCTCCTGGGCGGGGAGTAAGTCAAACCCAACAAATTATCAAAATGTTGCTCGAAACTTTAATGACAATGTCAATAACAGCTTTCATAATAGAAATAATAATATAATGAAAGACTAGTGTTCCGAAAACTGACTTAATAATAATTTGCATTATAGATGGGCTTCCAAGCCCAGAAAATTCAAGTTAGTTGACATGTTTCGTGGAGACAATTACCACTTCATCAGAACACATGTGTCTGCTTGTTGATTTAAACATTTTTTTTACTTCCGTTGTCATTTTTCAAATTTTATTTTCGTTTGTAAAAAGGAAAGATTGAAGCGGACAATCTCTACAGGTTAATCAATGCAGAGAAACATTTTATTGGATTATTTTTTATAGATATGTTGCCTCAAAAATGTTTGTTTGGTAGGAAATTTTTAAATAAATAATTTTAAATAAACAACTAGTATAAATTTTGAAACTAAAGAAATATGTTGAATAAATAATTATTCATTGCCGCAATATTTCGATACTCAAAACAAAAATTGGAAACAATTCAAAATGCATAATTTTATTACATTAACGACCGCGGCCGCCACCATTGAAGCCTCGTCCTTTGAAGCCTCCGCTACCTCGTCTACCAAATCCGCCACTGCCACCTCGTTCACCCACCAAATCCGCCACCAGTGCAACAGCAGCTTAATAATGTTTTAGCAGCCAAGATATCGATTTACGTTCATTAGATCCACGCAATACCGATCCAAGGTTAAGAACATCGCTGGATTAAGTCATTTTCCGCAACCTTCACTAGCGAATGCATTTTCAACACCTATTAACGAACAGTTTAGTTGATACCCACGTGGCATTGGTCCCTTTAACGATCAACGTCAACAGCAAAGAACAGATTCTTGACCAAAGTCTATGCCTATCTATGTCCAGCTACACCACGTTTAGAAAATGGACAGCCTACTGCGCCTGCAGTTTCTACTGCAATTGGAGCTGCTAAATCAAGTATTGGGCCAGCTGGAGCAAGCGATCAGGCCTCGTTAATCATTGGACGAATTGGACGCAATGTTACGTGCCACTGTATGAATGAGATACTTGGCATAGATTTATATAAAGAAGTATGGCTGTGAGTAGAGAGCGCTTAATAGTAGTAGGTGTGACGCTTAGTAATAGCAGGTGTAGAAATCGCATCAATTAATTTTAGATAGCATTTAGAGTGGCGTGTAGCAAACAGATTTCAAATAAGGTACTGTTCCATGTTTATTATTATTTTAATAAATAGTATTAAGAGTTTAATTTGAGTTTACCCGAGTAATATGCAACCCGGTTAATATTCTTTAGGCGGTCTTCCACCTGGAGCCGTCATATTATTACATAGATAGTTTTTAACAAGTCATGTTTATTTTTATTCTCCTGAATTATTATTAAAATAAAGAAATAATATTAATATCACAAGTTTAGTTTGAACTATGCAAATACAAACCAAGCAATAATAGATTATGTAATCGAAGATTGGAAGTGTTCGTGGATCAAATTGAAGAGTGTCGCAAAATGCGATGCTTCTTATTTACCATCAAATTTACATCCAGGTACGATTTTTATTTCGGAACTAGGTCTATACGCGCTAGTAATGGGATCAAAAGAGACGGAGGCAGTTGCATTCACGAAATGGATATTCGAAGATGTTTTACCATCTTTACGTAAGACTGGATGATAGTCTATGCTGCAGAACGAAACTAATTCCTTAACGAATCAACTAGCTATTGCAAATAATGAAAATGATGAACTGAATATTGAAACGAAACTGCATCCTATTATCTAACCTATGATTTAAACTACTACATTTAGATGAAATGAAATCTGTGACGCTAAAATCTTGCAATCGAAAAACCGGGCCTAAATATCTGTAGAGAGAAGTAACACGACTTTATTGGTGTTGTTATATAACTTTCTTGTAGTCAGCATCCACTTAGCTATTTAATGGGCTTGAGAAAAACATTATGGGAATTTGAAAAGCTTACATACATACATAAAAAATTTAATAAATAGGAAATGATTTACACATTTAAACTCGCAAATCGTAAATCTCTACGAACCCGTGGTGATTAATAAATAATTTCTTTGTTGAATTTCGTGGTTATAATTTATTAATGAAGCGCCATAAAATCTAATGCAAATATAAATATTGTGTAATGGCATACTTCGGGGACGATAATTTATAGTATTAAAAAATACATTTAAATAGTCGTAAAATAATAAATAAATATTTCGGTATGCTAGGTTAGATGCAAACACACTTTATAACTAACTGTTTAGCAGTTTTAGAGCGAGTTAAGTAGCTATAAATATCTATATTATAATTACTTCTTTTCATTCTTAAATATAATGGGAAATATTTTGAATGATCAATTTTAATATCGCCATAAAAATGTTATTAATAAAATCATTGACGTTGTAAGAAATTTTCTATAAACTCATAGTATGTAAATAAATTATGTACTAGTCAGCGTAGAATGGAAAAGTAGAGAAATTTGGCAAGATTGCCCATTTTGAAGTGTTCTACTCTACAGTAGCATTATAAACATATTACATAAAAATCACTAGTGATTTTACACAGAACAAACGCCCTAGCTTGATTTTGGTCAGTGTTTTTCAACTGAACCGATATCGCTTCCATGTTGGGGAGAGGGACGATTAGTAACAATTTTTATTTTGCGAATTTATATTTATATTTGTTAAAATGTTAATGTTTTATTTTGGTTCATTATATCAAAATGTAATAGGTATTCCGAATAAATGAATATTTAATTTACTTATCAAATAAACTCACCAAATTTTGTTCGAAGTGAAGGAGCAATATTACTTAACCGTTTTATTGAATCGCTAGTGGTTGAGAAACACTAATTCTAGGTGCGAACTAGGAACAAAAGGGGAACAAAAAGAGACTACTGTAAGCAGATGGCAGGCGAAGCGAAATAGAGATACGAAATTTGTATGGAACGCAATGAGGTCTAAGAAGATTATTTAAGGCGGCACAGTTCCAAAAGAAAAGTCTGATGGTTGGATTTCTTTAAGATTCTTAGAGTTCTTGGTTGAATATGAACTTTTCGATTTTGTTCCTAGTTTCACTTTAGCAAAGCGATCTAAAAAAGATAGATAACTGGTGTAGAAGTAATAATACACAAGTAAATACAACGAATAAGTCGATTCTCCATCGGAAGGAATCGTAAATTCTATCCATACAAAATTGGAGACCAAGTAATACAAAGCGTTAAGAAAATAAACTACCTATAGAAGAGAAAATACAATTGGGCGCTCACATCGAAAAAGTCACGAAGCAAGCCAATTGATCTCTTAAGCATATTTCACACTCATACGGCCTTTATTGGAATGGTCATCGGAAGTGTGGAATCCATACCATAAAAAAGATATAAACAAATTCGAATGTTCAAAGAAAAGCAGGATTTGTAACAAAAACACAAACACGAATTACACCTATCATTAGAATACGCAGAACTCTTGCATGGCTAGAAATAATTGACAGAAGCAAAGTTTATGTTTTTCAAGTTTTGATGATGGATTCCTATGTATGTTTGAGCGTTAAATCCAAAAATGAATATATATTTAAAAAAATCACAAACATAAGCCGAACTGATAGATTTAAATATATAGGAAATGCTGCCATCTATCGGTTTATGATGAAAACAAATCGTTGACATCATAAATCGGCAGATGGCAGCACTTTCTCATTAAGCGTGTTGTACATCTCAGCTGGCTATCAATGTTGACGCAACTGTTGGTACGTATCCTGTGCGATCAAAAGTGTTTGTGTCGGCGGATATACGCTAGAAAGCAAACATACAGTGTTGATGTCAAGTGTTCCATTTGTTACATGTGTGGTGAGTTAATGGTGTCCAGACAAAAAACGACATATATCATCGTCCGTGCGGCTAATACCTCGCGTATTTCGATGTAAAAGTAGGAGATCAAGACAAAACTTGAGCACCCCAGTGTTTGCTATACGTGTGTTGAAGGACTGAAACGGTGGTCAAAGGGTAAACAACATTGTTTCAGATCTGGCATTCCGATTGTCTGGCGAGAACCACAGACCTCATAGTGATGATTATTTGTTTTCTTTAACCGGTGTTCATGGTTTCAATGTAAAGAATAAAAAGTACATCGTCTGTCCAAATCTGCCATCGGCTTTACGTGCTGTCCCTTATAGTTCAGATGTACCAATGTCTATGCAACAAGAACATTTACCTGAAGTAGATGGTTCAGAAATTGAATCAAGTGAAGAAACCGAATATAACGAAGTGGAGTACGAACCTGGCAATTCTGCTTCACAACTATTTACATAAAGTGAACTGAACGATTTGATTCGCGACTTACATCTGACCAAAGATGCTTCAGAGTTGCTTGGTTCACGACTTGAAGATAAGAATTTGCTCGCAGCTGCGTTTCGTTTTCCTGGTTCAGGTACAGAAAAAAAGATTGAACATTCCGTACGAAAGCACTGATTAGAGACTCT
>WYDF02284500.1:0-16824 GCA_009867245.2 Adranes taylori | reverse complement strand
GTTTGCAATATATATATATATATATATACATATATATATATTGCAAACAATATTTCCATCAAGTAAGAAATTATTTTTTATTTTAATTCATTTGTAAGATAAAGAAACCCGCTCGCACATTAGTATAACCTATAAATATAATTTAGAAGTCAAAATTTTATTTCATAAATAAAATTCGCCCGCGCTAAGAAAAACAAATTTATTTGAGATAGTCATGTTGGGTTTTGCTATGCTGCTGTTGCAATTAACTGCTGGATTTATGGGTAGCAGACTAACATAGACAGCGCAAGGAATAAAGTCATATAAAACTCGCACGACGTTTAACAATAGTTTATATCGGATGGATCGAAATGAAACATAAATTGATTTTGATATATTTATTTTCAAAATAATTAGATATTCTAGTGGTGTGTTTTAGTATAATATTTTAATGTGTGTTATAATTTATATAGTTTACTCAAGATGGTTTCATTTGGACAAATATAACCAAAGAACGATCAATCGAAAATTCCAGTTTTTATTAATTTGTTTGAAAATTCATGAAATTCATAAAATATATTTTCAGCAATAAAGTATAGGTTACCATTAATGTATCGAAAGACAGTATCGACTTTACTCGGTATTCCATTGAAATTAGATGTAATCATTCCATAATTTGAAACTTGAAAAGTACATTCATTTAGTTCGGAATAGAACCCATTTTCGTGAAATAAATATGTTCGACTCGAGTACGAATTTACGCTTGCGCTAATATTTCTATTATTTGGAATGCTTTGTGGCCAACCAGTATTTAGATGAAGTGAAGGAAAGTCTATTAAATACTCAGCTTATCTCTGAAAAGCATTATTTCTCCAGACGGACGTTGATAAATTACGTTTATTTTGGTAAAATTTGCCGGCAGAAATGTTAACCAATCTGTAATAAACATTGGCTGACTATATATCTATGTATTTAAATTTATCACCTAAAGCCATTTCAAATAAAATATGTAGAGTTTATAGCGTACAATTAAAAATGTTTTAAGATTGTTAATATTTCACAAATCAGTCTGAGGCAACAATTCACTGTTTACGTTCTGGTCTTCTTTTATCGTTGTTCCCGTCATCATCGTCGTAGATGTCGGTGTTCTATGATCAGGTTTTTTCGCTGTACTAGGTTTCATCAAAATGGGTCTTCTTCTACTGGATTATTAGCATGGTAATAAGGATGCATAATTGAATTTCGTTCAGAACTATGTGATATTCCAAGCGCGTGCCCAATTTCGTGTACCAGCACAGTCAATAAATTTAATGTCCGCGAATTAGCTTTAGGCAAATATCCTACAGTGATTGACAGTGATTTAGATGTATTGCTGTCATATTACGTCCACTATGTTCATCAGGAGGTGAATATGAATGAATTAGTATAGCATTATTTTCCTCACCAATACGCCCCATACCTATACTCCAGCACATATACTTTATTATTAAACATTTTTTGATGTCGATGCAATGATCCACGTTTAAAGGAAATTAAAATAGGAGGATCTCTTGTGTTGCGTATTTTAAATTTGATACATCTGAGCATAACCGAAATGCGTATTCTATTAGCGCGATTATATGTCTCGTTGCAAACACAAAGTCCCATGATATTTCTGTTGGGTGTGAATTTCTATGCCGGATGACTCAACCATAGAATTGGACTTTGTATTTCGTTGTATGTTGTGTTTTTCTGTTCACTAAAATATCAGTGCTACTACCAGTGCCGTTTCTAAAATTGTTGCCTATTCTGAGATGGGTCTCATTCAGCAGGACAATGCTCGATGAATTCTTTTAATTCGTATTTTTTGTTAAATACTCCGTTTGCATTCCAGAACGCGATAAGAGGGTTTTCTTGTTTGTTTATACATTTTCGGTGTTCAATTGTTGAATAAATTCCATGAAGGATGTCATTGACATTGTCCATCATTTTAATCATGTTTGCGTTTTTGTTAACTTGTATTGTGGTATGCTTACAAGTATTTGTTGCTTGATTTGATTTGGTACCTTCAGTGGCAGAGTAAATCAGGAACTAAATAAGTGTATGGCTATTTATATCCTAGGCAGTACGCCAAGATTCACAACATACAGATTCACGTATATGAACAACATACAGCGCGCTCAATTTACTTGCCTTGTGGTACTGTGCACGCAGCGGATTCGCATTGGCATAAATATTAATCATACCAATGGCATAAATATTAATCATACCCAAGTAACTTTGTTACACTCTCAATAAATTTGAATGAATCTGACCGAATGCTTAAATTAATGCATACAAAGAGAAGTCCAGTGTCGGAGTCATATCGAAATATAATTACCGAGACGGTAGTCAGTTCTGGTAGAAATTTCAAGTTCTGAGAGGTCAGGAACCGTAAATTCCTTAGCACAACTAGATGAATGTGTCTCAGATAATCTAGAACTTGTTCATAAAGTTACTCAAAATCCTTTTTTTTACATAAATTTTTTGATACGCTGCTTTGTGCCCCATCCCGCAAACACCTTCACATCTATTCTCTAAGAAACATTAGAAACCTTTTTTGGTTGTGAATAAAGCTAGATAACGAAATGTATACTTGTGTCAGAACAATATCTTAAAGAAAACATTTTTATTGCAGAGACTTTATGTGACTTTATAACAACTTGTACCTTCAAACGATTTAGACTTCCTCGCATAGAGACGTGTATCTTTTAAAAGTTATTTTGTTACAAATTTAGCCAATTTACGAAATAACTTCAGACGTAAAACTATCAAAGGTCTTGATTCTATCACTTTTGAATTTATCTGCTCTTCACATGTAAACTTTTCATCTTTACCCAGTATGTCTTTCTATGATTTTAACTTATAGTATTATATAGGCTCGGTACATAATTATTACGGTTTTTTTTGCGACCTATTTTTCAAATTTGGCGTTTTCTAATTGTCTTTAAATTATCCTCTTTTTTCAATCAGCGAAAATGCCCATCAAAAATAATATCCATATTCGGCATAATGGTGTACCATTTCGGGGAAAGTTGGAATATAGTAAAGTGATTTTTCGATCTGAATGACATTTTTTACCATGGAACAATCAACAAAAGCCAAATTGAAAGATGGTTGAAGAAGTTCAAATCAGGCGATACACATGAAGCTCACAAATGAAGAAGGAATGGGCTTGACAACCAGAATGTTCAATGTGGACCATTCGCCCATAGTTTCGAAAAACTCGAAAACGTATGGAAATTGGCGGGATGGAAATTAACCCGCGAACAAAGTTTACGACGAGTTGGATAATTTGGTGGGGGCCATCAAAGAATGGATTGCCTCTAAGAACAGCGAGTACTTCGGCCTTGAAGTCGACTGGCTGCCAAGCAAATGGGAAGTAGTAATTGAAGTAGATAGTGAGTATGCTCCAGAATAATCATTTAAAGCTGCTTTTGTTACATGTTGTTATTTTTTTGTCGAATAAAATTTGTTTTAAAAAAGTCGCAATAATTATGTACCGACCGAATACAATTAAGTTTTGCTGAAATATTTTCTAACAGAATAAATGCCTGTTGTTAAAAACTTAATTATAGCATACTTTTTTCATAAATTATCAGGTGTTTGTTACTCACATATATTATTAATAAAGAGAATTTTACTGAAATTATGCAAGAATATAATTAAATTAAAATGACCAATTTTCCGAAGTATAGTAATTTATCAAACTCACTTATGACTCGGTTAGATATCCGATATTAAAACTGGAGGTAATTGAATTATAGAAGAATCTTTTGCGTATGATAATAATACAAGAGGAATATAGAGAAAAGAGGTTAGGTTATTAGAAAAGGTTTCTAGAATGTGATTGTTATGTATTAGGGAACATAATTATAAAATTATCCTATTTATATTTTAATTTCATGCACTATTACAGTTACCGTGAAGATTTTTGTCATATTTCTGCCGTATGTGTTTTTGTTATTTATTGTTTGCTATCAATATATAAACTAACAACCTTCATAATTATTTATACATATAACAGGGGTTATAATAAATCAAAATTATTCATGATTAATCAACATATTGATTTATTTATACCTTAAGTATGAATTATACCTGAGGTTATTATTTATTTATTATTATTGAAATATTTATATAATTTATTTATTATTTATTATTATTGAAATATTAACCAAACAAGAATGCAAAACTTGCTACCACTTATCGTAAGAACGATTCAAAAGTTGGCAGCAAAAAACAAATTCCAACAAAGAAATAAATAAAAATTTCGATTTAAGAAAAATGAAAACCGACGCTTATACCTAATTATACGAAGGCATACAAAAAACATCAATGTAAAAAATGCAAAATTTTGAAGAAAAAAAAAATCAAAATTTCTGAGAACTTTGGCAATTAAAAGCCGCCAGCAAATGTTCACGTCCTATTTTAAGAGGTAGTCACTATTTACTCAGGTGGGCAAGGGATACCTAGATTTACTGAAATTAATTAAAACTTATCGGCGGTTAAATTAAAGAAAATAAGAAAATATTTTAATTTAATAAAATATAATTAATATCAAAAACAATAATTAGACATGTTTTACCAAAATGTTAATTTATAAGTGAAATTTCTTAAAGTTAATTAAAGTTACTTAGACCAATTTAATTTTTTCGATTAGCTCCTTGCATTATTATAGTTAATCAAATAATTAGAAAGATCTAACACTGCGATGCCATAATTCACTGACGCTAGGTAAATAATTTTAATTGGAACTTATTAATTAGAATTATTAGAATCGCGTGTACTGGCTCTGTACCCATCTAACTTTTAAATAATCTTTGCAAGCTTCCGAAATATCCCTTTATAGTTCTTATCGTCTGAAAGCCTCCAACAGAGAGCCTCCTACATTATATATAATTGAATTATAATATAATACTTGAACGAGTAAAAATATGCGATGTATAACCCTAGAGAATTTTTTTTGCGAGAACATCGAACGAGATCGCAAATTGTGCGTAGAGATATAGTTGAAGAGTGAGGCAGAAACAACTGGGGCAGGACAGACAATGCTTGCCACTCTGGTGCCTTGTTTTTTTTTTTGGTGTTTTGCGCGAAGAGAAAGTCTAAATGTCCAAGGATTTAAAGCAATTTCTGATCATTTCCGCACACGTGTGTATATTGAGACCAGCTGTTTCAGCAAAAACTCTATGCACGTTTTCGTTTCACAAATGCAGAATGGAAATAAAATTGCACATTTATGTGTGTCCTAGATGCCTATTTTGAAAAGGGGTTTCTTTTTATCTTCATGACGTTTACATTTTATGGCTTCTTAGCTTCAGCACACAATTCTTAATGGGCGCAATGAACTTTCGGTTCGTTAACCTCGTCTAACCGAAAATTGTATTAGCTTTCTGGTTCGAACGCTGATTCTATTGGCGTAACGATTTAACCGAATTTTACTATTTACTTGAAAGGAGCGCTGTGAACGCTGATCATGTAAAATTACCACCATTATCTTCTGGTTAGCTGCCTTCTTCTCTGATAGGGGAGCGCTAGTCTAAAGTTTGTTTGGACCTGAAATCTGATTGGAGAACATCCTACGTCGACAGGGTACAGTGGAATATTATTGTTTAAGGTTGTCAACGTATCAAAGAATGCTTCCTTCTTATTTGTTGAAACTTATCACTTCCCAAAGATTTTGCCGTCTGTTACGTCTACAGCGTAAGTGCCATGTACGACGAAAGGTGCCGCGGACGAGCCGGGCACCTAGAATTCCTTCTTCTCAGCTAATTTCATATAAAAGGGCAAACTCAAGTCAGCGTGAATGACACGCATTTTGGGCCTTGCTCTGATAGTTTTAAGTGAGCATTTCGCACATCTCTATCTACAATAAATCTCCATTAAGTAACCAACTCATTCTTGCAGAGTGAGCATTTCGCACAATTGAACCTGTTAAACATTTTTAAGTAAATCGCGACGAAAGGTGCCGCGGACGAGCCGGGCACCTAGATTTGCTTATTTTTTCTCTTTATTCGTCGTTAGGACTGAAGTATCTTAATCGACACAAAAAGTCTTCTATAATTTTCAATTTAGAATTAGAAGACTTGGACGTGTAATAGATAAACAAATCTTAGTAGGTATTTATATTTTTAGTGAGTTAAAGTATTTCTAATAAATCATTTTACTTATTACTCCTATAAACAAACTTCCCATTCATTATAACACAACTATTGTACTATGTAACAACTTGATCTGACTTTCAACTTGAGTTGATTAATTTAAAGCTATTGTGAGTTTCACAAGGAGCATATACATATATCTGAATATATACATATATACATACGAGTATATAACACTTAACTAAGTTATCCTTAACTGCTTGTAACCTAACCTCACTTATTATTTCGTTGCAGGTACGTATGCCAGCCATTATCCTGGATATTCAAAGGATCATCCATCATTTTGAGATCTTCACTAAGAAGGGTAATATATAGAGTTACAGTCATAAGAAACAATTTCACATAATTTGCTGATTACACTATTACAATATATTAATAGAAGCTAGGGGTTGTATAACATTAGATTTTGTTGGATTTCTGTACTTAATGTTTTTTTTTTGCTTTGTACATCATGTAACGTATTTGCTTTTAATTTGTATTTAACTTGTATTGGAGACATAGGTGTTAATTGTAAATATACTTTGTCTTTTCACTGCAGAGGCAGATTTTACGAGGTCGCAGGGGCCGCGCGCTCCGACCCCCATGTTTAGAGGGCTTCCGAAAGCCTAAACTGTACATTTTATTTTTACGATAAATGTTCCAATATTTTCTTTTGCGTTGCGGACCTCAATAGCCCTTAATACGCCTCTCGTTTGTGTATTTTGCGAATCAGGTCCACTTCTGGTGCTTCTGGTAGTGTCAATTGTGTTCCTTTTGGTTCTTTGTGTACAAAAAATTATTTTTATTTGATGTGTTGTAGTGATCCTATGAATTCCAATATTCCAACTCCAAAAAATATTTTATTGTTCACACTGTGTCTCAGACAAATGTGATAATCGCCGTTATCCGGATGTCTGAGTCCTATGACTCCCTTATTCAAGAATATACGTTATTAGAAGAATTATTATTTTCAACTCTTTAAACAAATTTTAAAGGAAACTTATAACCGGAGTCTCAATACGAGCGAAAAAATTAAATTTAAAATAAAACCATTTTTTTTAAACAAAATTCCGGTATTTTTATTTAACTGCCTTGGTTTTGCTAGCACATTTGAGTTCTTTTGACAAGATTATCAATCACATCTTGTCATAAATATGCCTGGATTTCAGTGGTACATCGCCTACTCTCCTCCTTCAAGACTGGGTGGTCGCGGGTTATTAGCATAAACATTTTGACTCCAAAGAACCCAAGAGGAAGAAATCCAAGGGAATTAAATCACATGATCTAGTTGGCGAATTCTGGGGGAAAGTACACCAATGGGGAAAGTACACAACCATGGAATGTCTCGTGTATTAATGTCATTTTTTCTCGTGATGTGTGGCAAGTGGTCCTGTTGACTCTGTTTGCATTTCTGGATGCGCATTTGAAAAATAAATGGTTCAATAATACCTCGAGCCTAAAATCTACACCAAATAGTGACATGTTTGGAATGTTTCTTTCTTGCGAAACAGGGTTTTCCTCACTGCAAATACTACAATTGTGATTGTTTTACGAAGCCTTTAATACAATTATGGCTCTCAGCACTGAAAACAATTTTGTTGGAAAATTCACCGTCCACTTGTTGTTGTTCAATGACCCAATTGACAAACTCTCTTCGCTGTGCATGGTCTGTAGGCTGAAAAATATTTTTTTTATAAATTATATTTTGCTAAATTTTACAATAATACAAAAGAAAATTCCCTACAAACGTAAAAATTTTCGGGGAAACTTTACACAATTCTACCCGGCACTTACAACATATATATCACGTTTTTTTGGCGTAGAGAGTACTCTCCGATTTGACGTTAGTAAGAGCGGGATTATTTTATGGGTATGATACTATCCCTGCTATCACATTAGAAGTACTAAGATCCTTTATTACTTTATAAGAATGTATTTCATTTTAATACTTGCTTTGATTTATCTACTTCTTACAAAGTTTTTATTTTAATTACTGATGCAGCATGTTCTAATTATCATCCCCTAGGTACCTCAATAGAAATTTAAAATAAAACACTAGACTGTACCATAGCTAAGTTGGGCGTACCTTTTGGGTTTAATCATGCTGTTTGTATCTAAATAATTAATGGTAACGCCAAACCTTAGCAATGGTTGATAGATACCCTCTATAGCCCAGGCAGTAAAATGAAAGAATTGTTTAAACTTAAATGAAAAATATATTGTTAAGTTGCAGAAATTCATACATGCCATCAAATAAACTATGCGTTCATTGAAATAAATAAAAATAAAATAATCAACACCTTGCAATTAATAAAAGAAATCAATACTTGTTCCTGCGTTCAAATAGTTAAACAAAAATGGCGTTTACGATTACTTGGTTTACATCCTAATAAATATTATATCAGTACTTACTGTTCTATCGCTGCTCACAAACTTATTCTATTATTATTTTTAGATTAACGTACAATGATCTTATTTAACCCTCTAGATTTATTTTGAATTACCTTCATCAATAAACTTGTTACCAAATAAATTTTATTTACTTTATTCGTAAAAATCATGCTTAAAGAATTATCTAATTTATTATCAAATGCTGAGTACTAACTACCGCGTTATATTTGACGATTTCATACTTAAAATATTTATTTAAATTATTAGCAATCTTAGTGTAGGTTCAAGTGTTTAAGTGCTTTGGCATATTTATTTGTTTTGGTCTTCCCTCGAATTAGCCTATCTAGACACCGATATGCAAATTTTCTGCTCTTATTGGAACACTCTGTGTAAGCTTAAAATTTTTATTGTATAAGATTTGTTTAAAAATTGTTTAAATAATTTTAGTTTCATGTACGCTTGAATAAGGCGAGTCGGAAATCCGAGTCGGAAATCCGGTGATTGTTTCATTTGGGACATAGTATGAACAATAAAATAGTTTTTACAGTTGGAATATTTTGGAATATTGAGTTTGATTTTATGAGTAAACATAGTTTTGTCTTCTAATGTGAATGATTGTTATCTTATATTTGATGTTAGTTTTCTAGATTTATGTTCTTTAAATCTGGCTTTTAAGAAGCGCTAAGTTTCTCCTATGTATATAGGGTTACAGTCTTTACAAGTGATTTTATACACTCTTATCTTACCTGTAATTATTGTTAGTGTTAGTAGTAACGCTTGGAAAATGTTTGGTAAATCTGCTTGGATTTTATTATTAAGTTCTTGAGAATATTTAAATATTTTTACTAGGAACTGTATTTTATGATTAGCAAACATTAACTATGTCGTTATCTCTTTCTAATTTCACTTAACGTTCAATTCGCACGAAATATAATCAACCTTGAAGAGTTTGAAGAAGATGATGGAATACATTTTGAAACGTTGTTCGCAGAAATTTCTCTTTTGCCCAATTTATACTTTTCTATGTGTTATACTAAATTATATGATTAAACAAGTTAAAGAGCTTGAACTATATAATATTGTCGAACTACACCAATTTAAATATTTCGTCATATTTCAGTTGAAATTAAGTGGTTTGGTTATCTTTACAGCTGACATTTATTTCATATAAATTTAATGATTTATATATAGGATTGAATTTAACAGTCGAGATGGTAACAAAGAAGACAAGAGGAGTTATAGAGAGATCATTCCCATACCAAGTTTGGGGAGTTAGTAGGAATTAGGAAGATGATTATGGAAATATGTGTGAATAGTATTCTGATATATAGCCCTGAAGTATGGGCTGTGGAAGAAAGATACGTGATGAAGAGGGCTGTATGTTTAAAAAGGATGCTGGAATTGGAAAAAAATATAAATGCCGCATAAGCGGAGTGAAACGGATGATAAATTTTGATGAAAAGTATTGAAGGATGTAGGTTGGCTAAGGAAGTATACATGGAAAGAATGAAGAAAAGAGGTAGTGATATAAGTGAGAATGAATGCATTAAGTATAGAACAAATGTGAATAGGAGAATCGTACGGTCGACGATTAGATGGTCCGAGAAGATGACTGGAGGTCGTGAAGTGGTGAATGAGGTCATAGAAAGCATGAGGGATACAAGAAAGGGATGGAAAAATATGTGAAAGTAATTATAATAGTAAATATATGTTGATTAGGAAAGAGGAGGAAATGGCAACGTATTTAATATCGGAATTGAGCCTGGGGGATGAAATAAAAGAATGATTGCAAGGTTCAGATATGGGAATGAAAAATATGGAAATAAGTTTTGGATGGATGAGCCAGACAGAATCTGTAGGATATGTGGAAAGGAAGAAGAAAAATAAATGCACTGGATAAAAGAATATTAGGGGAAAAGAACAGAAAGGGTTTAGAAACAATGAATACAATTAGGATTGAAATAAATAAATAAGGTAAAAGGGAAATAGGAAGAGATAGGAGGTAGGGTAAAAAAGAGAAGAGGAAACAGTAAAGGATAGGGAAGAGTGGGTATGGGTGTGTGGATGTGTATAATGAGTGAAATGTGATGAGGCAAGGATAAAAGGAAATGGGAAGAATAGTTAGAAGGGAAGATGGGGTGTCTGTAGTTTAGATAGTGGGAATGAAGAAGGTATCGGAAAAGTGAGGTGGTAGGGAAAGGAAGTAAAAGGGGACAGGACTCTGAAAGTTATGGGATGGATTTATGAAGTAAGGGGAGAGTAGGAAGATGATATGGGAATAACATACCTATGCTTTATCGACCTAATGAAAGCGTTTGACGGAGTGCGGAAGACAGGTATACTAAGCGTATCAAGGGAGGAAACATTGTTCAAAGCAGATTATCAGAGTAATTAATGAAGTAAATACTAATGATAGCACCCGTATAATAACAGCTGATGGTCTAACCGATATAATCAAGGTTAGGGATGGCATCAGGCAGGGAATCGTATGGTTATTTTCAAAGAACCAGTTTGATGCAAATTAGAAATAAATAACAGCGTAATGGAATAAGCAATTACTTAGCTGTGGATATAACTAATCACCGAAACCTAACATCACAAGTTCAAAAGCAGTCATTTAAATCATCGTGAGTTGCCGGATGTCATATGGTGGAATAAATATATGAACACCGGGAGAAAAACCAAAATATATAAGATGGTTCGCCCCATGCTGATATATGCGATTGAAACCAGAGCCGAAACTAAGGTGACAAAACGGAAAGCACGGTTTACTGAGATGAATAGCTGATGTCACACTACGAGACAGACAAACCTGGCTATAAGAGGAAAATGCAAAGTACAAGAAGTACTCAAGTGGAGTCGGGTTAGAAAGACAGTGGAATAGCCATATTAATAGGATGGAAGATGGAAGACTAATTCCAATTTGTAAAAGCAGAAGACCCATGACCACCTCGACGATGGGCAATAAGATGGATATCCTCGTCCATCGAAAATATGTAGTAGGCAAGACAACGAGGAGAAATCCTAGTCGTTCGTAGAAAAAAATAGAAGATATATAGGATAAATCCTTGCAATATAGAGTTTGGAGTACGCCTAAAATCTATGGGTTTTAAAGCTCATCGATTGTTACTCAAAACAATTATAGAGCTGATTGAATTTACTATAGACCTAATAAATAAATGTATTATTAATACTAATAATTATGATTGTTCGCATTCTGCAAACAACTATGTATAAATAGGTATCCACAATTCACCATCACCTTATTACCTCAATATCGTTCTCATTTATGTCTCCGTTTAGTTATATTCGCTTTTATTCCCAGTGGATTTTAGATATTGTCAGTGACAGCACTCAAGCAATGAGTTCTAGATTTCCTATACGACGTATTTAGAAATTCATTCATTTTGGGCGAGATTCGGTGACACCGACTGTTTTAAAAGTTTAGTTAATGAACTTACGCTACTCCACGCCTTAAATGAAGATTAATGATATTTGATATTATTTACGTATATTTGATTAGAACCTGATAATGGTAATAAATGTTTGTTACGTATATACTCATTCTTCAAATTGTATTGCTCGGTGTATTTCAATTATCATTCAGCATTTAACTACGAGGTTTGATTTGAAGATTCAATTCAGATAGTATGAGTTCGGTTCGAAGGACCAAATTTTAGTTCATGATAGAACACTGATTTCTGTAAAAATATTATTTGAATTATTAATTTTATTGTTGTGGAGAATCATCATTAATTATGTAGAAAAAATATTATATTATATCTTTTCCTTTTTCTCTCGTATTTACTAAAGACCCCTAAAATTTAGGGGCCTTGTAAAACTAAAAATTTCCTATATATTCAGCTAACATTGTTATCTAACTATATAACAAGTATAAATTAGAGCACATGCTTGGCGGATTATAATTTACAATAAACATTTTTTTATATCATTCGAACCTATTTGTTGTAGAACGACATTCTTAGCATGAAAGTGCTGTGAAAGATTTAATCGAAATATTGAGCTACAACAAATAGGTTGTAATGATATTGTGGCATACAAATATGTACGCCATGTATAAAATTTTATGTTTTGTATATATTATTGTTTTAGAATTGTTATTATATTTCATTTTTTGTTATTATCAATTATTGCTGCAATTTTCTAATTTTACGCACTGTTACCTTACGCTGAATAGTTAGCCTTATATTGAAGAATAGTTAAACTTTCTTTAAAAAATATTCTCCACTTTATTTAAAGCCAGTTAGTAATTAACTTTTCGCACTTTATTAGTACATTAGTACACATTATTACATATAATTTGAATTACCAAGGTAATTATTTCTCGTTTTAGATATCGATCTGGGTTTTGGACTTTTAGGGTCGAAAGTCCTTAAGGCCGGGGCGAGTATAACGATGAAATTTGTTATCGTTTTAATTTAGTTCTATTGTGTATGCTTTTGTACAATTATCATTGAAGAGTTATCTAGTTTATTTAGAGTTATCTAAGTAGCTGTCTTGAAATGTTTCTTTGAAATGTTTACTGGTTTAAGCATTTTATGTGCTAGATAAACTAGTTTCTATGTTGTTGATAATAGAAATTATCAAAAGACATGAACTAGATAGCAGGCGTTGTTTAGAGAAAGTGAGGGGATGTTGATGGGAGACGAATCACCAATGAGGGAAAGTAATTAATAATGTGATTTTGATTGAAGATACATCCATGATGGCCGAAAGTACTTTTGAAAAGTTGGAGATAATTAAATGAGAATACATTAAATTATGGCGATTTACTAGAGGTAGGGAAAAGGTATTGAGAAATTCTGATTGTAACTTTGACAGGAAACTTTGAGAGGTCAAGTGGGAAACAAGAAATGAATAAAAACACGATGCAATCCATGGGAGACAGCGGAAATTCTAAATTTCAAGTTGTAGGGTGAATCCCTGTTAGACAACGAATTAAATTAAATTATAATTAATTTCAAATAAAATCTTGATTAGTTCAATCTTCTATACTTCGGCACTGAAAATAGTAGTGCGTGCTACTTGTTAACAAATCATAAATTCTTTTGTGTTTAATTCTTGACATAAAATAAATGAAATAAAATTATACCCCAAGTCTATTGAGTAGAAATAAATTGAAATGACTTAATAAGGTAACCTTGTGTAATTTTAAAATAAGTTTGTGATGGCAGGAACGACAAAAACTGTAAGTAAAATAATTTTATAAATAATTGGGGAATTTATTTGACGAAGCTTAAACACCATGTCTATTATGTAATCTATTTGAACGTAGTAAGTGAAGACAAATATTATTTTGATGAGGCTTCGTTTACTTTGAACGTACGTATAATTACTATTGATTTACATGTAGCATTGACCCAATCATTATTAATACAGTTAGTTGCATTTATGCATTTGCTTTATTCTTTTAGTCAGTGTTGACTAAAAGAAATGATTTTTAGATGTTAGGGTTGTGCAGCACTGTTCGTAGTTTAATTATAATTTTGGTTGACTGAGACAGATAAAATTCAATACAGGGGTGGCAACGTTAATAATTACTAAGTCTTGTGTTTCATTCTAAACAGTGTAAGGAAATTGGGGATTATAACGTCATTTGTGTAAATTTAAGTAGGCCAAAATCACGAAATATTTACTTGTTATTGTAGACCTGAACTTAGATGAACATGTTAGCTGAATATATAGAAAATTCTCAATTTAACAAGGCTCGCTAAATTTTAGAGGTCTTTAGTAAATACGAGAGAGATAGGAAAACATAGGATATATAAAAATTTCTATGTAATAAGAATGAATAATTCGGCCTTTGGTAAATACATATTTTTAGTCAACCTTTTTAGGCTCCTTATTTTTAGCCTACCCCTAAATTTTAGTCTAGCCTATAGTATATTTATAACGCCGTAAAAATACGGGAACTCCAATTCAATCATATAATAGACAAGTGCATTGATAAGCAAAAGGTCTATAACACATACCTTCTTAAATGAATGATAGAGGAAGCAATAAGACCCATCGCTAACCGAAAAATTATCGTCCAGAATTATAGTTATCCAGTGGTATTTAATCCAAGTTTGTGATATTGTCACATTTACTTTTGGGATGGTGATTTATGTTCCAACGCGACTGGCATGAGAGAATCCTTTTAATGAAGTACATAGAGATTCTCTCCTACTCTACGGAATCTGTTATCAACTACTAAATGTTAATTTATCAATTACTAAATGAAGTTATAATCCCCAGTTTCGTAACAATAAAACACAAGACTTAGCTAGCCCTGCATTGACTTTTATCCGACTCAGTCAACCAAAATAATAATTAAACGGCAAGCAGTGCTTCACAGCCCTAGCAGCTACCAATCGTCTTTCTTAGTCAAACCTGTTGAACAAAAGAAATGGATAAACTTAACAACATGCATTGAGAATGATTTAGGAAATGCATGCATGCTATTTAAATTATAATTCTTGCATAATTCAAAATAAATAAGGCATCATCAAAATAATATTTGTATTTAATTACTACGTGCAAATAGATTAATAAGCTTACAGTCACGCACTGTTACATTATTAATTCATTTCACTTTATTTTAATTTATCGCATAAATAAACTTGTTGCCTAATCAATTTAATTTATTTTATTCAAAGTACTTGTTCAGAATATACTTGTTTCACAATTTAATTTATTCATAATTTTATTTGTAATTTAATTTACTTCAAGATTTTATTTTCAAGACACTCATTGACAGGATTCATTCTGCAACTTAAAATTTCTTATTGCATCTAGTCTTTTATTACCTTCGCTGACTAGCTAATTTCCTACCAGGATTACGATCGGTATCTCTCATACTTCATCCCTTCTTAAAGTAAAATTTCATGCATCTAATGTATTAACCTGTAACCTACTTTATCTACTTGCTATCACCATAATTAATGTTAAGGTATCGCACAGTACGCTTTTACTTACTATTGATTGATTACCAATCAAATCTCTTTATCCACACGTATACTGTAAACGGTGTCAAGTGTCAGGTGTCAGGTGTCAGGGGTGTCAGGTGTCAGGTGTCAGGTGTCACTCAATTCACTCACTATGCTTGCTGCATGAGTCGGTGACCCCTGGATTTGTGTAAAAGAATTTGTTCAAAGTTTAGATAAATTGGGTTCAATTAACGATAAATGATTATTTCTACATTTTAATTGCAAAACTTATTTACTGTAAATCTGCCCGCAACTGACTGCCTTTTCCCACTAGCCCGTTTGGCAAACTGCTTACGTATCAAGCGTACAAAACTATATACTATAGAACTAAACTAGAACGAGGACAAATTTTACTTTAAAATGAAATAATATTAAATTTAAAAGTTTAGAAATTGCAAACAAATAAAATTCTCAAAGCCACCCACTACTTTTTCAGACATAAGCTAAATAAATAAAAAACAAGAGAAACATATCTTGTCAGAAGACATTGCATAAAAAATAAAGAAACAAATATAAAGTTTACGACACACCGTTCAGGATGTTTTTAGTTTTCTAAATGGAAGCATTTACTTCGAAAAAAAGAAGCTCCCATATTGGAACGTGAAGAACAAAGAGGTCCTTTAATAAAAAAATAGACGGTCATTTGGAAGAACCTTGAAGGCAGAATGCACGAGAAAAAAAATTGTATTCATGTATGTATATCACCGACAACGGCGACGTCCGCATGCGAGCTTTGAGACTTGAGAAGCAATTTATACACATATGCTATGCTAAGCATAAATAAAATACCGGCCGAATAGGATGGTATAGTAAATATTTATTCGAAAAGTGTGCAGATATCTTGTATACATATCTTGTTTTATCTTTAGTATGAAACCAAATTATTTACGAGTAGACTACATAAAGTAATTCTAATATTATAGTATATAAAATAAAATGTAATTAAAAGCTGGTTTTATCCTAAAATAAAACCCATTAAAACATATGTTATTTAACAACCCTAGGGCTAGAGTTTCCTTCCCGGCTGGTGGATGGGGAAAGAATCTTCTAGGAGGTTGACGACGCCACTTTATTGTCTTCTTGTGAGGAGATATTTAGATTGAACTGTTTTGAGCCTACTTTTTTTTTGATTACCTTACTTCCTCCCAATACAACTGCAATGCTATTCTATTGGGGTTCTTGGTCTGCTCGAACCCCAATGGGTTGGTTTAATGGGTACAATCTGATTTGGCTTCGCTTTTTTCTTATGTTTGTTTTGTTTGTTTGTTTGTTTTTTATATTTTTTATATATATTCTTTATATTT
>WYDF02284499.1:0-30582 GCA_009867245.2 Adranes taylori | reverse complement strand
TTGTGGGGCAATTTGCTGAAAGGATGCGGGATAGGTATGGAAAAATTAGTGAAAGTAGGTATAATTGCTTGATGGATTATAAATGAGGAGGGGATAGCTAGATACTTAAACTCGGGAATGAGCATGGAGGAAAAAAGAATAATTGCTAGATTCAGATGCGGAAGCTTTGAAAGGGGGAATAAGTGCTAGAAGAATGAAGATGATAGACTGTAGAATATGTATAAAATTCCAAGTCTAGCATACGTCTAAATATGAAATCGCAAGTCTTCAACCAATCAGGTCTCCCAGTATTGACAAATGGTTGTGAGACTTGGACTCTAAAAAGCCAAACGGTACAAATCTTCGCACAACATAGCAGGACAGGTGTACAGTACGTTTTAAAAAGATAATTTACTTTTTAAAATGGCAATGGATAGGGCATAGAAATTGTCGCAACGATGAAAGGTGTCTAAAGTGATAGGAGATTGGAGACTGAGACATATTGTTAGGCCCAGACTAAGACCTATGGATCGATGGAATACAGAAGTTGTAAGATTTTTGGGAGCCGCCTAGAGACGTGAAACCATGGATCGTGTTGGCTGGAAGTCGCTTGGAGAGGCCTTCGTCCATCAGAGGACTGATATAAGTTGATGATGATGATATAAATATATATATATATACTATCGGATCCGGCAAACGTTGTTTCGTTCTCACTTGGTCCTCATATTTGCCTACGGCACCTACAGCATTACCGTGGCCAGCGACATAATCAAATTGCCACGACCAGCTATTTAACCAAATTGCCGCGACCAGCGACATGGTCTATTTGCCGCGGTCAGCGGCTTGGCCTAATTACCGCAGCTTTGCCGCAGCCGCAGGATTTGACGTGGCCAGGGGCATACCCTGATTACCGCCACCTGGGCTCGCGTGCTCCAGAGTCATCTAGTGGCAAGTTACAACAAAGTAGATAGCATAATATAATATTCTTATATATATTAATATTTTTTTTTTGAATAAAGGTACATATTTTTTATTTCCAATTAAAAATATGTACCTGTGTATTTCCAAATTAAAGTATTTCCAAATTAAAGTTAACATAACACACATAATGCCCTAAAATTGATTCCCTTTCCTTCCGATGTTCTTATTTCCCCCTTTTATATATCTCCACCTAGATCTTCTCCATTATATTCACTCCTTTTCCTCCCTGTCCCATGCACACTCTACAATATCTCGCTACCTCCTTTTGCTCCCCTCCAAACATCACACATTCCTCCACCCAATGCTACCATGTTTCATCCATTCCTCCGTACACCCTACTACACATTTCACTCTCCTTCACCCAAAACCTGTTCCGCCTTTCCATACTCCTACACCTAAATAAAAGCATATATTTAGAAAGAAACATGTAACTTAACATTGATTATCAAGTAGTATAAAACAAAGTAGAAATTAATTAAGAAATATCTGTACCTAATCACAAGTTGTTAACCATATATGTTTTTACATTTTAAGTGCTATTAGTCAAGTGCAGAGGTCAGTTAAATATCTAGGCTCATAAATGGATCGGGTCATACGCAGCTCGATTCTATACACACGTGCTTCGTGAATTAGTGTCCACAGTTCCCACTCATAATTTACTTGATTTAAGTTGACTAGTAATTACATTACAATAATTACATTCCGGGATAATTGAGAATGAAATAGGCCATACTCTTATTTTATTACCACTCACTCAAAATCCCAAATTCATAAGAGACCGAACAAACCAAAATCCTCAACGTATTCATTCCAATTACTATTTCATATTTACCTTGTATCACAATGAATAATATCCACCAACAGCAGCAGCAGCACAGTTGCGGGATATTATATCATCTACCTTGTAGTTGTATATTATATCATCTACCTTGTAGGCCGATTCTTAATTAGACCGTAAGTTACGTAACTTAAGTTACGCTAACTTAATTTAAGTTGTCCTAGAATCGTCCTAGAGTCATCCTAGAATTGTCCTAGATCACTTATATTAAAATTAAAATATTCGATGTGTTTTTGATTTTTTATTTCTTAATTTACAATGGTCTATAAGTGCTTTGCTAGAACCATAGTTTTTACTTCTTCTAGTACTCTTCCAAGAAGCACAAGGCATCTATGAGGGCTTTCCAGCTGGTTCTATTCTTTGCTATGGGTTTATTATGTTCCAGGATTTTCCGAATTCTGCCATCTTGTTCTCTACAATTCTTCGCCATGTTTGTCGTGGTCTTCGTCTTCCCTGGGGGGTTCCAGTCAAGGGCCTTTTTCGGAATGTGTTCAGGACCTCGATGTAGTGTGTGGCTAATCACCGCCATTTTCTTCTTTTTATGTGGGTAGCACATTGAGCATGTACTGTTTTCTGCCATTGGTCTTCGTTGGAGATTACGTTTGGCCATCGTATTCCTATAACGGTTTTCATAACCCGGTTCACTGCTTGTATTTGTCTCGCTGATTTTGTTTTGTCTCATCTGTCTTCCACGTCTCACACTCGTGGAAAAGTATGGATTTTACATTCCACTCCAGCAATCGCTAATTTGTTCTTAATGATATTTCTTGGTTCGTTATTCGTTGGGCAACATCTTCATCTGCTCCCCCAGAAGTTGAACTTACGCTTCCTAGATAGCAGAAGGTTTGCTCTCTTTGAATAGTTTAGCCGCGGATTAGGATTGGGTCATTCTTGGTGGGGTTAATTCGTAGCTCTTTTGTGTTTAGTCTGTTGATCTTGAGACCAATTCTTGCTACTTCAGTTTCTAAAGTGACTAGTTTGGTCTCTGTGTATCTAGATCATGACGCATTAATCGTCTGCGAAGTTCAGGTCTAAAGTAGAGGAGGAGTGATCAATAATTTGGAGAATGAGGAAGAGTTTGGGACTATATAAGATGCGCTGGATTTCAGTCTCTGCATTTTAGCCTTTCTGCGGCAACGACAACGTCCGAGTCGACAACGTTCTATAAACACGCATCTTCTAAAAGCAGTTAAATATGAATTTAACAATCTTTTTGGTGAGCACTCCTGAAAGTCGCTTAACTTTAAATTCTACATTTGACAGCCTCCACTCAGCAAATCTCTAATCTCTCTGTGAGTCCCCAATGGATTCTCTTAGCTCCATCGGCCTCTACTTTCCGCATTATTTGGTCTAGCGCTACTATGAATAGAATCGGCGAGAGCAAATAGCCTTGTTTTATTGAGGACTTGCTTTATTAGGCGCACTATTTTCCTGGGACTCTTAGTTTCTTAACGCTGACCATAGACTATTCGGTCTATGCTGTCAAAGGCTTTTCCAAAATCGACAAAGTTCAAATATAGGGGCGACTGATATTCAAGCGTTTGCTCCATTATGATTCTTAAGGTGTTGTTTTCGTCTAAACAGCATTTGGTCTCTCTGAATGCTTTCCTGGTGCTATTTAATAGAATACCCGAAAAAAATTTACTTGGAGTAGATAGAAGCGTTATACCTCTCCAGTCTCTCCAGTTGTTGCATTCGGTGAGGTGCCATTTCTTGGGTAGTCTGACGAGCACGCCACTTTTCCAACCAGCTGGCATTACTGTGGTGTTCCGCACTTGGTTTATTAAATGAAGCATTGTTTCTGCTGCCAGGTCAGTGTCGCTCTTGAGTGGTTCTGCAGGTACTTTGTCAATACCTGCGGCTTTGACATGTTTACACTTTTTGATTGCTGTCACCACATCTGCCCTAGTGATCGGGTTAAGATCTACTTTTAGAGGATTTATATTTTGGTTCTATTCCTGTTGGCTTTGGCTTACTACCTACAGTGGGTCGGTTCAGTATTTCCATGAAGAATTCACCCCATCCTTTGAGCTGCTCTATGGTGTTCGTTAAAAGGTTTTATTGTATATCTATTTTATTACTTTCTGTTTAGTGATTCTGTCCAGTTCCATGCTGTTTCCTTGTTCTGCATTTTCTTCCGCTTTTTCCGCCATCTCTCCCAGCAGTCTTCTCCTATCTTTCCTCGTACATCGTTTGACTTCTCTGTTAAGTAGTCTGTAGTCTGCTCTTGCGACTTCCTGTGCGGTTGTGGCTGATGTTTTCTGTCCATCTTAGCCTTTTTCCTTCGTTCTATAATATGCCGTGTCCTTTCAGACATCCCTGATCTACGTACTTCTTTCCTGTATCCTAGCACCGAAGCACACGTCTCTCTCATGGCTTGCTTGAATTGGCTCCACTGGTTTTCTACATCCAGCTGTTCCTTGTTTTCTATTTGTAGTGATAGGAATCCGGTTTTAAGTTCTAAATAAAACATCTCATTTGTTTCTGCGCTGTGCTAGTTTTCTTACATTAAACCTTCTCTGTCCTCTTCGTTCTCTCTTCTTAGAATTTACAATTCTGATTCTCATGGCTGCTGTCATGAGGTGTTGATCGCTTCCAACGTCTGTTCCTCTTCTGTTTCTAACATCCAAAGGTGAGCTTCTCCACATTTTGCTGATAGCGAAGTGGTCAATTTGGCTTTGTACTTTGCCGTGGGGCGAAACCCAATTCACTTTATGGCATGTTTTATGGGGGAAGATGTGTTTATGGTATGTGTTTATGGGGACTATCACCATGTCCTGGTATTGGCAGAGTCTAATAGCCTTTCGTTTCTTAATTCATTACACTTTATAATATAGATTTATAGCTATAGATCCTGTTTAGTTAGTTTTATAAACTATCTTCTTTAATACATAATAAAATAGTTATTTCAATTATTTAAATAATGTTAATTT
This sequence comes from Adranes taylori, assembly GCA_009867245.2. Classification (NCBI taxonomy): domain Eukaryota; kingdom Metazoa; phylum Arthropoda; class Insecta; order Coleoptera; family Staphylinidae; genus Adranes; species Adranes taylori. The sequence goes on along the minus strand of WYDF02284499.1, from coordinate 25,851 downwards.
AATTAAATTCATTGATTCAATAAACTACTAATTTGTCAAGTCAGAACAATATTAGAGCTTTATGGTGGTTAATTAAGTAATTAATTACACTACATGTTAACTAGACTAGGTTCTATATACTAGTTATGAAATTCCGAGAGCAGTTTCCTATGTACAATGAGTATATCTGTTCCTAGTAAGGCACAAACAGAAACTCTCATGGCAACTAAGATTCTTTGGATTTATAAGATAGCCCTGATTGGATTTATAATACACTAGTTCAATATATATGACTAGATGATAACCCGTCGTAAAACAACTATCCGTTACCAGGTCATATTTTATTTAAATGTAATTACAAAATTTGACACTTAATTTCACATATTAAATAGCACAAGAAAAATCACAATGAACATAAATAAAAATAATAAATGCACTTGGGTCAACTTGGGTCAAAAGCGTTCCAGAGAGGCGGACAGACAGACAAAGCTAGACGTTTATATATAAGTAAATCAAAAGCGTTCCAGATAGATGGACAGACAGACAGATGGACAAAGCTAGACGTATATATATAAGTATATGTATAAATACATATTCTATAACATACGAGGCTTGTACATAATTCGCGGACACGGAAACAGCGCGCGCTCGCATCTTGTCCGTTACTTGCGCTTTACAACACAAACTAATTACATATTAAATATCTATATGCTTTTACAAGTAGCTTACTTTTTACTAATTACTACATACATATATCAACTTCCTTGTATATGGAGTCAAGTTCTCTATTATTAGTTTGTATCCACCCCACCTTTCATGTGACTTGTAGTTACTTAAGGTGTGCTACGCTTGCAAAGACATCCTAAACTTACCGCTAGGCTGTTGAAACCTTTAAGTGTGGAAATGGCGGAAGATTAGGCTTCATATTTTATACTTTTAAATAAACTTGAAGATGTACCCATAATATACTTTTTCTATAATTTCATTATTTCGCAAGCATTTTTGTGTATGAAAGATTTTTTTCTTTAAGAGTGCCACCTAACTGAAGTTACAAGTTGTAATTCTTTGTAAACTGTAATTTTTTTTAATTGCTTAAGTCTCATAACTAATTAGTTCTAATCAAATTAAGAAATATGTTCGAACAGCGATAAAATAGAACTTTCATAAACATGATAAAAGAGGGCGCTAGCTTTAAGTATATGACAATTAACTTGTACTGATATAAAAAGAGAAACAAGAAAATTGTAAGCTCGCAGACATATATGTATATTTACGAGTAAGAAATCATTAAAAGCTGCCCTAAAACGAAATGCGTATTTAATAATTTAACTATTATCGTAAGCGTAAGCAAGAATCTTTTGCATATTTAAATAGTCTCGCTTGTATGGATCGAAAAATATCTATAGCTTACGAGTAATTAACAAGGTTGTCACATTAGTCAAGCAATATGCTAACTTTAGGTTTAAATTATGATACGAGGTTCTATCAATACAATTGCCATAGAATTTAATGATAAAAAAAATATATTGTGTAATCTGATCGTGACCTAGACTGAATGTATTATTTCTATAAAATTTTGATATCGCGGGCGCGCTCATATTTCATACAAAACTATAAACTTATTAAACATTTGTCTATGCATAATTTTTACTAAATAAAACAAATTAAAATCTTAATCGTACAAGGACTGCTTGAAACATATTTTATATATTTTCAGTGTTCAGTTTGACTGAACAAGGTTTTAGAATTTATTAAATATGTTAATTACACTTCCTTGTTTTTTAAAACTCTATATTTAAGACCAATTACGTCAGATATAACTATAATAATAATAATTTATATTACATTATATTTTTTAAATTATAGTTTTTACTTAATTCTATTGTTCAGTTTCTATTGTTCAGTTTGTCAGTTTGTTTTTTAGAAAATTGTATAGAAATTGCTTATTGGTACTGTTTTATTTTAATGTTTGTGTCTATTATATTATCTTATGCTGAGTGAGTTACTTCTTCTATTTACATGATTTTGTTATTATTAACAAAATCGTGTAAGTAGAAAAATTTATTCAATATATTTCCTAAAAGATACTCAAAACATCATAAAAAGAACTCAAATACTACCATACAAAATAAAAAAAAAACAATGACTTTTGTAAAACACAATTCTAACCTACAAATTGAACAATAGCATTAAGTAAAAAATTTAATTAATAAATATAATATAATATACATTAATTTCATTATAGTTATACCTGACGATGGCGGCAAGCTGAAACCTTGCCTTTTTTTATTTTTCTAAAAATAAATAAGTCATACTTCTCACGATAATCCACAAAAAGTTTTTAAATGGGAAATAAGTAAATGAGTTTCAAACCAATTACATCTAAATATGTATTGAAATTTAAAAACGAGTTAAAGCAATGTAGAGTTAAAATAATTAAATGAAGAATGTAAGTAGTATTTTACCTTTAAGCAGTAAGACGAATTTTAAGTAAGTAGGTGTTAATTTCGAAAATTGTGATGTAAAGGATATTAGTCTAAAAATTGAGACAAGGTGGACACGTGTTTCTAGCATAGGATTTTAGTTGTTATCAACACTTTTCTTATTCAAAATATAGGCGCAAGATCTCATTGCATCGAACTACGAATCCGATACTCAACCATTATGCTATGAATGCATCGACAACCAATTCTTAAAATTTTCCTTAGGCGCCTCGGCATCAGCAGCTAGATATTCACCAGAAATTTAAACAAACCGGACGCCATGACGGGTTCTCTGGCTATCAATCCAGCCTTTACTAGCTGCGAACCCATTTCGGGCTTCTAGTTTTTTGTGCAAAGCTATTGCCGTTTTTTTTTTATAATGTGCCCAGATATCGGGGTTCCTTTCCTTCTTTCTTGGCAGAACCACATCCACAATGCGTTGTCAAGCAGTTCAAGATTAGGCTTTTTCAATGTTTTGCGAATCTTAAGAGCGTTTTCACCATCTACCGTCACTGTATATGATTCAATGTCTTTCCAATTTCTTGTCCAAACTTTTATTGTCGTAACGCCTACATTGGGTTCCTTGGCAATTTTTAGGAATGATTCTCCTTTGTCCATACTTTGTAGCACTGCTAATTTTTCATTTAGTGAAAGAGTTACGTGTTTACGTTTCACTCCTGACATGTTGAAAAAAACACACACAACTTTACACACAATGTAAAACAAATACTGTAACGAACACAGAAGAACACTGTCGTAAAACTAACGAACAGTAAGCACTAAAAACACAGCATGTACAATACATAAAACACGCACAACGACAAAAAGGATACAAGAGATGAAGGAGCACTAAAAGACAAGCGATAAGAGCAAGTAAACAACAATGGCGCGAGGTGGTGGTAAGTCACCGATGAGTCCCGACAAGTTCGGCTAGACCATGGTCGGATCAACCGGAGTGGTGTACCAGCTGACGGCGGACGTGATAGGTTCTACTGCATTTACTCATGCTATATTACTCACAGAAGGCAAAATAAAAAAAATAAGTAAGGCCTTTCTGTTTCACTAGAAGCGAAATCAAGTCACTTAGATGAAAATTCTGATCATTAATTAAGGGTTACTTATTACATATATTAATTTTGATTCAACGATAAAACATCTCAAATTTACTAATGACATCATGGTGTGTGTATTTTTAAATTCAAGGGGTAAAGCAAAGTTACTTGAAGCGGGTAAATACGATAATTTTTTCCTTAATTCAAAAATATTGTCACGTTATTTTGAGGGCGGCGTGATATGGGTGAGAAGGGACTGTTATATGGGTTAGCGTAGCAATCCCCTGCTCACAGTTATAAGTACCTGAACACCTATGTTATTTTTAAAAATAGCACTTTAGTTTAGTTACTTATAGCAAAGTTATTAATTGAAATTTGATGCGGTTAGCCCACATAATTTAGAATAAAACACTAAGCCGGACCATCGCTAGGTTGGACATGCCGCTTAGATTTAATTGTGCCTTTCGTGGCTGCGTAATTACTGGTAACGTCAATCCTTATATTCGATATTCATAAGCCTTAATCATTCCGGCAGCAGAAATGAAACAGTTATTAAACTAAATTTAATTGTATTGATCGTTAAAAATGTTTACATGTAATCCAGTGGCATGCACATTCATTCCCATACGTAAAATAAAGTAATCAACGAGTTGAACTGAATAAAATAAATCAATACTTGAATAAAAGTGACTCTATGATTTGTTCAGTTACATCAAAGAAATGATAAACTAGGTACTTACAGATTTTCCCGCTGTACACAAACTATTTATTTATTATTTTAGAGTAACGCACCATTATCTTAATTATTTATTTGTATTTATTTTGGCTATACCTTGATCAATAAACTTGTTACTAATTTCGCTCAACTTTACTTTATTCATCAAAATTATGCTCAAGTTAATTTAACTTAGTTATTCCCAAAAATGTTAATGCTAAGTACAGCGCTACATTAGACAAATGCATAATAAAATACTTAATAAATTTATGATCACACTTTAATTATTAATCTATTCTTTTTTCCGGATTATTATTTCGCTACTTAGTTCGACATTATATCGTTTGGCAGACGCCCAAAATTACTATCCCTGTACTACAACTGGGCATTGTTTTTATACATACTGATTCCCTTCCAAAATCCAATATCCATATTTTTCACAATGATTAATTTGTACATAATTAACACATTCTAGAATCTTCGCTATTCCCCTCTTCTGGTAAAATACATGTAGTCAATGTATTCCATTTGAGTGTCTATACTGCTGTCAGGTTAATTACCTTTAATCGTAATTGAGATCGATCAAATCGAATGTGCTTCTGGTACCTATACTAATTAACCCCATACAGCGTCCATTTATTTTTATCAATCATTTACCAGATAAATTAATTTGGTCACGTACACACTAACATAGTGCACTTAGCTTATTGTTATTACAGCGCCCCTGAGTTTCTTTAAGCCACACCTCCTAAATATTCATTTCTTCCGATAATTTGAACGCTAAACACTTCGGAAACACTCTAGTTCCGTCGGAACTTAATCTATTTCTATACTGTAATCCTGCACTAATTAAGATGCTTTTAAAATATATTCATGCTATATTTTACTTCATAACTAGACGCTTGAATGATTCTCTAAATGTTAATTACTACTTGTCGGACTTTCCACTAGCATAAAACATGTTTACTGTTACAACTCTTCACAAGGTCTATGCGCCCTGAATTTCTTGTATCTTTTATAAGTAATACATGTTCAATCTTTCTAATCTCAAACTCAACAGGAACGTAGACAAATCTCCTCGTTATAATATATTGTTTGGGTGAGCTTATGAACTGGTATAGAACATTTGATTGCGTAAACAGAATGGTATTAATTAATGTTGAATACTCATTACCTACCTCAGCAGACAAAAAGATTAATAAATCTAAATGTCATTCCACGTCTTGTTTTCATTCTAACTGAAAATAATTACTAGTCAAATTTGTAATTACTTATTCGAGGTTTTGGAAATTTTTAGAAAATACTTCTACAATCAATTTTATCAATTTCAGTTTTATCAAATGTGCTTTTACTAGGTTCGCTCTCAATTTCATCTAAATTAATATAAGTAACCAAGTTCCAATAAGTTTCATATAGTTTAACATCATCCGTATGTTCATAATTCTTGGCGAATGGGTGACTGTAGACGATCCCCAATTCTTCACCCTTTTATATTTAATTAATATAGTATAATTGACCGGCGAATTCATTTTACTAAGTTTATATGGATAATGAGTTTTCCTTTATCTACCTTTTCATTGAGCAATAAACACTGTATTGTTAGCTCTTTTGTCATATGACATTTTATTCTAATGCTTTGATTTAATTAGATTTTTCTTTAGCTAAGGAGTAAGATTTTTTGATCTTCATTTTTATTTCATGCGCATATTCATCGTGGTTATATCTAAAATCACGGGTGTACGAAGTTGTATTTCTTATTGGTGAAAGAACTTATTTCGGTACGCCACTGGTAAAATAGAAGATATTATATTTGCCTACAAACTGACATTGTTTAAGCATCGTTATCCAAAGCTCGGTAAAACCCAAAACCCCTATACCTGTTTTCCTAGTGGACAATAAGCGTACGTGACAATTGTTTTATTGCGGAGTTTAAATATGCAAATCGATAAGGGTGTAACGACTAGCAAGTACCATGCTTCCCGTTGCAGCTTCATTCTGATGGTTTTAAATATCACTTCGGTCTAGACATACAATCAAGAACATCGTCATCGTCGCAAGGACAACCCATCGCTCAGGGTTTCCGTCTACTTCACAGGGTTCCGTCTACTTCAGAAGGGTTCGACTTCAGTGCTCAGTTACATGTTTAATCAATTCATTAATTTATCTATTTGTTCATTTTAGTGTTAGTATTGTAATTAAATAGTTAAAGTGAACAAAACGCTCTAATTAAATATCAAATCGCTAAGCGAACTATCAACCGATTTTAACCAGCGAAAAGAGTCAATTCACAGGGTGTTTACAGTCCACCGCTCTCCAGTCGCAATACTCTACATACAACGGGTTTTAGTTATTTATGAAGGAATTATTGGTTCAAAACCAAAAACAACTTCGTATGGGATATATTTTGTAGAGGCATGAACTGTTGAGTTACATGAAAACATTGTAAAGTCTACCCATCGGTTCTAAGCAGTATGGTCCCTACTAATGTAATGCTTAAGAGAATCGGCAAGCGTAGCATGCGACCCCTCAAGAGAGCCACTCGATTGGAGGTGAAAAGCGGTACAATTTACTAATTTGATTTGTAATAGCTTTGAAATGTCTTGAATTCATGTAGAAATTACTTTCTTACCTTGGTCGGACAAAATACACAGTGGAATACCGAAACGGCAAATGAAATCTTATACTAACGATTTTGTAAATCTGTTAGGCTTTCCTTATTGGAGATTGGAAAAGCTTGGAATATTTGAATAAATCATCCTGCAATGTTAAAATATACTTCTTCCCAGTTAGAGTAAAACGGCCTATAATTCTATAGATATTCGTTCAATTTGTTTCGGTGCACTGGTTGTGATCTGCATAGGGTTACTAGTTTTCTTTCTCACCAGTTTGTTTTCTTGACATGATTTACATTATTTAATAATTTTTTTATATGTTTTTTTATATTTTTCTATTTGAAATTTTGCTTGATTCGGTTGCTTGAAGTCCTGTGATAACCGGAATGTCCAGAAATTGAATCTGAATGATTTTCTTGTAAAATTTTAGGAATTTTCTTTTCTCCGGGTTCATATGTTTCATTATGATATATTCTAATAAGAATGTTTTTACTCCTAAAAATAAATCTGATCATTGCTCTAACTTTATTCCAATTTAATCTATCAAACTCAGACCCTAATCATGGAGAGCTTATATTCTTTTTATTATTCTTGATTAATTCATCTCTAACCTGAACTAATAGATTATACAAAACTCCATATTGAGCCTTATCCAAATAATTTTGTTTATTTATCAGATAACAAAAGAATGTATTATTTTCTTCCAATACATTAATATCAGGAACCTTTAAATCTGACCCCAAAAGCTTTTCCTCGTGGATGTATGTATTTATTTATTACATCAGTTCTATATAAGAATCCTTTCTACTGCTACAATCTTCGCCTGATATAGCAGTTACCTGAATTGAATCTGAATTTATCTTTACTACCTATGCTCATAACTAAGGGTTCCTAGAAAGGCACTCTGCATTATTGTTCTGGGTTTAATTTTCGTTAATTATTGTTCTGGGTGATGATTTTAATTTCTCTGCCGTACAGGTAAGGTCTAAAGTGCTTTAGACTCCAGATAATAGCTAGTGCTTCCTTCTCTGTTGTTGAATAATTCACTTCATTTCTATGTAATTTCCTGCCCGCATAAGCTATTGGTGCGTCTGCGTTATCTGAATTGATTTGTGATAAAACGGAAGCTACAGAAAAACTACATGCAAGTTAAAATAAAATTCTTTTTAAAATCGTAGCATGGGTTCAGTGACGAAAAACTGTTTTAGAGTCTCCAACGAATAATGTTGTGTACTTGTCCATGATAAAGATACATTTTTTTCAAAAGTCTAGTAAGAGGCTCAGTTAACTTAAAAAAATTTGGAATGAACTGCCGTGACTTTATCATTCGCATGTTTAACACCTTCGTTTGTAATTTGACGTCCAAAATAGCTTACTTCCTTCCTAAGAAGCCCACAAAGTTTTCTTAATATTAATGATAATATTTTAAATAGTAATCTAACCTAAATGATGAAATTATTTCTTACATTACAGTTCCTATAATTGAAACTATAGATAACACTCAGTATACAGCTAAAAATACATAACAAAGTATAGATAAGAAACTTTTAGAGTTTCGATTTAACGGAACTTCATCGGGACTTTATAATAAACTTTGAAAAGTTTTAAATGCATTTTCTGCAAATTGGAATATAGTAATTTAAATGAACAAGTTCTAGTTTAAATTAGTGCTTTAAATTAATTTTCTATTATGTTTTAAATATTACTGCAAATCATAACCCTTGCGGGAGATGAAAGTTTCAACTCACTTTGGTATACTTGTCTGGCACATTTAATCTGATAAGTAATTTTCTAAATGTCGAGAAGCAATCGGAACTCAATTTGCTGAAAACATACACAGTGAAATAAAATTAAATAAGTCGTTACGGTTAGAAAACGAAACTTGTTTTATCTTATTAAATCAAAAATTGGTTCAAGTGCTTTAATTAAGTAAAACTAGGGTGCAACTACTCTAAAATGTTGTTTAGCTTATACAAAACAGAAGAAAATGTGACGCGTTTTCACACTACAATTGTGTCATTATTAGACTACAAAGAAGATGAAACAAAAGAAAAAAGGTTTAAATAAAATTAAGAAAGTAATTTTCTTCCTCTGCAGCAATCTCCTAAATAAGTAGAACCAATTAGATGGAAACGTACCTTAACTTTATTTAAGACTTCATGTAGGATTTTTAGGACTTTATTTAGAACTACTTAGGAAGTTTATTCAAGTTTACTTATTTGGGAGATTGCAAACTGATGTATTGTTATTAGCCGATGTCTTTTAGAATATCGGATGTATGTGTCATAATACCTATAATCTGGATCCTGCTCAGTATTATACGGCTCCAAGTATAAGTTGGCACGCCAGACATTGATTGAAGATGACATTGATTGAATTAGAAATACTGACTGATATCGACATGCTCCATTTTATTAGACATGGTGGCATCAGCCAATCTTTTTTGCGCTATGCGTCTACTAATAGCAAGTACTTGATCTCTCAAAACCCCGATCTGCCCAAGTACGATCCTAGTAAGCCGGAAACATTTTTGGGTTATTTAAATTCTTATCAAATGAGGAAATTGATTATTTTAATATAATGAATATCTCAGATGATCCCCAAAGGTTATATTTTGGAAGGTGACTTTGAATATCGACAAGAGTTGTATTCTACACATTTACCTTTTCTCGTCGAAAATCTCGTTCCACTTCTTTCAAAATTCAAACAGGCTAAATTAATTCCCAATTTGATGAATAAAGAAAAATATGTTATGCATTACCGCACCTTACAACAGGCGGTGGATAATGGCCTTAAAATTACAAAACTTCACCCCATTTTAGAATTCAATCAATCTTAAAAAATACATACAATTGAACTTGAGCAAACGGCGTGGGGCTCGTAGTCTCATTGTCCGATTAAGTTTTTGAGATGGCACCCAGTTTATGAAAAATCTTGTGGCTATTCATCTAAGTCGTCAAAAGGTAACCTATAATAAGCCCATATCCGCTGGCTTTGCCATCCACGATCTGTCCTAACACTTGATGTACGATTTCTTTTATCAGTACCTCGAGCCAAGTTGAATACTGTTGCATACGGAAATAAACTAAAGCTTTGTTATATGGACACGGATAGTTTTACTATGCACATACTGACTGACAACATCTACGACGACATAAAATTTACATTCATTTGATTCCGCCAATTTTTCTATCGATAATCAATTTTATATGCATCTAGAAAATAAAGCTGTAGTCGGTCTGATGATATGAGAAAATATATAAACCTTAATATATATTTAAATCCGGAAACATACGATTCTTACTCAGAAAATTAATAAATTAGCTCTATCTCCGTATTATGATAAGCACTATATTTGCGCCGATGGTTTGGGATCATAGAGACATCCCATTATCCTGTTCCTCGTCAACCGCATAAAGCGAGCAGTCTGTACATATTGTATCGGAGTAGCTCGGGGTATATAATAGCTACACATCTACCTTTTTGTTTATTCTTTAACATAAATCTCGTTTCCCTATACTACTTAGTTTTGCTGCCAATATAATTATTAATTTTGTCTCTCTGTGAGGTTGACTCTTCGGTTGACTCTTCGCTGAGGTTGACTCTTCGGTGAGGTAGACTCATTGATCGTGGCTTGGTGGCGAGGTTATCTCCATTAGCCTCCCTGACGTCAGACTCGTTCGAGTTTCTTCATTGTAGTAGTAGCTACAAGAAGAAAGGTGATGAAATAGGGATAACAATGAACGAGAAAATTACTAAAGATTAGATCATCGTGACTAGGGATTTCGAAGGATTCAGCCGTAGGATTAAAGCATGTAATTTGTATATACCTGATTCATTGTCCTAATATTGTTGAAATAAAATAAAACAGTTCTTAATTGGTAGCGGTGGCAATTTTTACATGGACAGCAACGCTTCCTTCACGTAAATAGGAAAACCGTCAAGCCATTAATATTGCCATTGGACCTAGGAAGCTATTAAGCTCTTTCGGCTAGACGAGGTTAATGAACGCAAAGTTTACTAAACGCATTAAGGGTTGTTTGTAAGAAATTGGATATCGTAAAATCTTTTGGCCAGACAGGGACACTGATTGCATAGTTCATCAAACCCATTAAGAGCTTCCCGCTAGAGCTAAGAAGCCACAGAAAAGAAAAGATTATCAAAGCAAAATAAACGGATCTCTCTCCTCGGAATAGGCATTCAGTATACTCATGCATGTATGATTTTCTCTTCGCGTTGCATTTGTGTTAGCAAAAAAAACGACATTATGAATCGCTTTTAATCCCTTTTGACACTAATGGTTTTTTTATTTTCGAACAAAGCAACAAAAAAAGCGACAACCAGTGGAGTGTGCAAGCGTTGCGCGGCCTTCTCCAGTTGTCTCTATCTCTCTCTTCCACCTCTTTCTTTATGACTCTACGTCCAAAGTTCAATGTTCTCGACGTTTTTCTGCTTAGTTTAATGTTCTAGTAAAAAACTGTCTGTGATTATATATCGCATAACTTTTCTTTGTTTAAATTATATTAATTATCAATTCTTAATTTATGTGTTTCATGGTTTTCTAGTGTGTTAATTAACTAATTATTATTTATTGATTGTTTTATTCCATCTCTGTTGGAGCCTATATACAATATGGTGATAACAACTGGAATGTTACAAATCACTGGAATGTACTATATCGTGGTATATTATATATTCTATATTAGCTATAAAAATCTTGGAAATATACTCAATGAACACATTGAAAGCCATCCTTTTGTATATATTTTTTGTGGAAAATAATTTTCATATTTTATTTTCATTTATCTCATATAAACTTATAAGACTTTTAAATTTCAGCAACTCATGTGATCATATAATGTAAATATAAAAAAAGTTAAAGATAAAAGAAAGATTACTAGCAAATAGAATTTTATGATGTGGAAACACAAAAAGAGATGAGAAGAAAATATAAAGAAAAACTCCTCTCGCTGCTGTCCGAAATATATGGAATCATAAAATTTTTATACCATTTGTAACGCATTTTTGGTGCGTTATAAATTCTTAAAATAAAATCCTTGAATTTCATCTTTTCCATATGTTCGTAAGATTTACAATTTTTTGATATTTCATTTTCTCAAAAGCAATATAAATATTCGATACCTTTATTTGTATTTTCTAAAATAAGATTTCCAGCCGTTGATAATAAGAAATTGGCATGAATTAAATTACAAGTTAATTAAATTAGATGTTAGAAATGTGTTTTGCTATATTATTTGGTAAAGCATTATAATGATTACAACTATTATAAGAAACACCGGTTTCATATCACGCAGTTTAATGTTTTTTTCTACATTCTTGAAAGAGAATTGTTGAAAAACAATTCGAGAATGGGAACATGTTAAATAAACCGCACGGCGTCGAGGGTTGATGGTCGGCCAGAGGGTTTCTTTTTTTATGAGTATTGCCTGCACGAAAGCCAACACATACAAGTGTTTTTGTTCACTGCCTTCCTCCCCAATATAGCGCATATATGGTGACTCGCTTGAGCTGCAAATAACTATATTTGATTAACACTCAATTACTTAAACTTGAATAAGGGAGTACTTGCTGATTCCAAAATTATCCGGACTTTGAAGTAAAGTTCGGATAGTCCACTTTGTCCATTTGTTTGCTAGAAAAAGTATTTTGGAGATTTTGTTTCATTTTTTTTATGGACACTCCAAATTCTTTCACACATCAAAGATCATGATTATACTGTCACGTTGAAATTTGACATGGGGTTCTATGAACCCTAGCTGTTTAATTCAATTCATCCAACTAAAATCAAAGTAATAAGAGCTATAAAAGCGCATCAAATAAATTAATTACAATACTAATAAAATACATAGAAACTTTAACAATCTATTTGTCTATAAAGTAATAAAATTACTTATCAAACAACTTATCAAACATATATGATGAATAAAAATATGAATAAAAATAGGATTTGTGATTAATAACACTCATTTAAATAATAATGGTTTAGTTTCTTTAAATAAATCGTGCTGATTATATTTGAATAAGTAATCTGATTTTGTTTTGATAATTGAACATGCTAATAGAATGTAATTTGTATTGAAACATGATAATTCGATTACTCTTTCACTATGTGTCACTACACCTCACCTTTGATTATGCATTTAATAATTAAATTGATTTTCGTTCAGAATCATTGAATTATGATGTTTGATTTTACTAAAAGTACATTATTTTCATGCTAATGTATTCTGTTCGAATCTTAACTTATTTGGCCTAAAATTATAACTATTGGAATTAAATTATTACTATTTATTCCAAATACATTAAAACACGAATGGAATCTATTAGTAAGAAAATAATGTGCTTTCAGTAAAATCAAATAACAAAACTCAATGATTCTTAACGAACATCAACTAAATTATTACGTGCATAATCAAAGGGAGGTTTAGTGAAACAGTGAAAGAGTAATCGAGTTGTCGCGTTTCAATACAACTTAAATTCTATTAGCATGTTCAATTATCAAAACAAAATCAGATTAGTTATTCAAATATAATCAACACGAATAATTTAAAAAAATTAAAACCATTATTATTTACGCTATGCAAAATCAATTAGTTATTCAAAGTAAAACAATAATTAATTTATTCATTGTCAAATCACAATTATTTCTTTAAATCAAATCAGATAACCTTAGAGGTGCTTGAGCTTCAAATCAAGTTAATATTATTATTACTTACATTTTATATTTCAATCTTTTACAATTAAACTGAACAAATAAAATGATCACTTAATTAGAGCACAAGAAAAAGAATCGCGTATTGTAACTAAGCAAAAATCTGAACTTAATGAGCGAAAAAACTAAACGCAATTGACCTGCTTTAGGGAAATTGCCGATTTTATAAAGAAATCGATAGCGCTACTTTCAACGGGGTAAATGGTGTACCAAACTCGCCCCATCGTAATTTTACTAATTAAAATCCCTTTATAATGCACTTTCTCTACAGGACGTTCAGCTCCCAGTAACCGAGGATAATAGCCAGGGGCTATTCACATGTACCCCTGAAAATATATATTAAAAGGTTTAAAGAAAATGAATAAAACTAATATTTTCTTTTTGCAAGTGTATGCATTGAAAAGTTTGAAAAACGGCAATTTATTTAATAACTTCTTTTTGGCGTTTCAATACAGTATTCATAAAATTCATGTAATTAACAAAATAATAATTTAAAAGATATATATCTCGTTATATAAGATGCGGTTTACGAGTAATAAGGTTTTTCAAACCTCTTCAAATAGAATAGCGTACAAATTCATAATAGTTTTATATATCGAGTTTTGAAGGTCTTAAATACGAACAATGAACTACAATTGCACCTGAATTAATTAACCTATATAATTTTTTGATTTAGAATATATAACATTTATTTAAAATTCATTTATAATTCGTATTTACTGTTGGTCCTTATATTAACGTATTATTTGAGGTCTACATATATACCTATGTGATTAGATCTAAGGTACATAAGTCTATAAGCCTTTATAATTATATCCCGAGGCATGATACCTTAGTACATCATATTTCCGACATTCTAGTGTTAATAAAAGTTTTATCGCTTTTGGGATGTAAATAGGATGTATCATATAGTTTATGTAAAGGAATAGGTATCTAAACTATGCCAATTAACCTACATCTGATTGTCAATGATGCCAAATGCATTTAGTTTCCTATAAAAATTGTAGTAATATATAAAAAAAGTGTAGTCATAGCGCCGTATAACATTTCAAAACTTTTGTTCTCTTTTCTGGAATATTTCATTTCACGTGGAGTAAATATTTAAATACAGGAACTTTTAATTCACTAGGTATGAATAGCGTGGAGTCAATATGAGAATGTTGTGTAGGCTGCACTTCCAACGGAAAAAGAAATTTATAAAAAAATTATTCGTAGACTGGATATATTATTATACGTTTCAAATCCGAACAAATGGCATCGAGGTACATCACGTTCTTAACATATATTGCGATAGAAACTTCTTTCTATCGCAATATATGTTCTTTAAGAAACGACACGTTACAATTTGTAAGTCGTATTCTTAACAGTTTGTTCCAAGTGAACTAAAAACTGTTCTTAATTTCAGAATTAATGTCTCGCGTATTCTTTATAATTTGAAATTTTATAATAAACTTTATTTCTGATAATGGTAAAAACATACAACGTATTCCAATTAAAATGTAATTGAAGACAATCAATTTAGATGAGATTCAATCAATTGAAACCGCTACAAAACTAAAACGATTTATGAAATCCAATTATGTATGGAACGACAAGCATTTTGATAATCATGTCATATATAATTGTTATATTACATTTTTTTAAGTTAAGATTTTTTTAAAAGAAAAATGAATCCAAAACTAATAACTTGAAATGACTACGACCGAAGGAAATCCAAAAGCAGTTGAACCGAATCAAATATGACGTCCCGACACCGAGGAATCCAGTCTTTCCGATAGACACCGTTCAATTGAAGCTATAATGTTAGGCTTCAATTTCCAAAAGATGGGACGAATTATGTACCAATCCTTTATAAATTTTATTATATGTATGACTTGGAAGCAGCATATTAATTAGCAGATCGAAGACGCGAGCTAGGCTACCACGAATGCATAAAATATAGTGTGAATGTGTTACTTTAGTACTTAGTATATGTACACACCAAAATTTTTGTTTCAGGCCTTCTCGAAGATCGCTTGCTAGGCTTCGCGTGGCCTTGTCTTTATCTCACATTATGTATCATGTACGTGGTGCTTCAGTTTTACGATAGTTTCTTAACACTTTCTTGCTGCTCTCTAATGCACATTTTTTAAGCTTTGCCACTAAGGATTCGGTGATCTCCCCAGACCACTATAGTATTATTTCCCCTCGATTTATATAGAGTCAAGCGCGCCTTTGTAATAAATTATGATGATGGACAAATGATTCCGAATATTGGGTTACTATGATCAAAGTGATTCTATATTACAGGAATCCCTTGATTAATGCGGTTTTGATTAGTGCGATTAAATTTTTTGATACTATCCTTTGAAATATGCGACATTAGATTAGTGCGTTCTTTCTCGAAGCAACCGTCACTTGAACGTAGTGTTAACTCAAATAACCCCACTCCTCCCACTCAATAATATTACAACAACCTTCGCCATGAGAAGACGTTCTTTGTCACCCTTTCTTTATTCAATATAGTAATGGCCACAAACAAGGCAACTAACGTCAACTGATTATTTGGATAGTAAACTTGAGGTCATTAAACGATTCGATAATGACGAAAGCAAAACAAACATGGGTAAGGCACTTGGTTACGGCGAATCAGAAATGCGTGCCATTTCAAACAAAGCAGATAAATGCGGGGAAAACGGAAAAATGGCGTCATCGTCATTAGGTATGCAATGCACTAGAAAAAGAATTCCAATAATGATTGAATTGGAAGTTTTGCTTTTTATGTGGTTAGAAGACTACAACCTGAAATGATTTTCAATTGATGGGAATAGCATCAAGATTGAATCTTTGAGTCTTTCTTACACATTGGAAAAGGAAAATTATCCAGAGGATTCTACAACATTTCTAGCGATTGAAGGATTCGAGTAATAATATTGAATTAGCTGGTGAAGCAGAAGTGCCGATCTAGATGCCGCAGCAAAAAAATCCTATTGAAGTTAAGGGAATAATTGAAAAAATTGGTAGGATTTGCGTCAAATTTTTAATGTCGTTGAACCGAAGTTATACTGGAAGAAAGTGCCTACAAGAACATTTTTGACAAAAAAAGAATAACTAAATCAGATCGTAGACAATCTAAAAAAAATAATAAATAGGTGCTAGTTCGAAAATTGCAAATGTTAAAGAATTATAAGAATTAGTCTTCGAAAATTGAGGTAAGGTGGGCACATGATTCTGGCATAGGATATAGTCGTTATCAACACCTTCTCTTTCCAACTATAGGCGAAGGACAACATTGTATCGGGTTACGAATGCAATACTTAATCAGTACGCTATATACATCTTAAAAACCAATGCTTATAATATCTATTTTGAACGTAAAGTGTATGCAAATTTGCATATTGGACGAAATAGCACCTTAAAAATTGAGTTGAACTATTAAAGTGTTTTGTAGCTAACCAATGAAATAAGAAACTTTAACAATCAAAGTTCGTCTCGTATAAACTTCTATTGGGTTCTTTTTCTGAGAAGCGTCGGACCACCCTAAAGATGGCCAAAGTTGTTTCTACAGTGATCTTAATTGAAACGGGACTTTAAAAATCAAAGCACAACACCTTTTTACCACATGTAGTTCACCTTCAGTGTTAGAGTAAATACTAACACAATATTTTAAATAAAGAATGTAAGTAGTATTTAATGTAAGCAGTACGACAATTTTTAATCAAAAGGTGCCAATTTCGAAAATTGCAAATGATGGGGAATTATAAGAATTAATCTGCAAAAATTGGAAGAATTTGAAGCATATTATTTGAGACGAGCTTTTGCTCAGATAATGAAAGCTACAACTGGAGATAACCCAATCACTCTAGAGGAATTTTGAAAAAAAATCGATTGAAAGCAGTTGAAAACATCCCCCAATCGTGGGATGAAGTTACAGAGAGCTGCATGAGAGCAATCTGGTAGAATTCCAGATTCTACCAACAAAATTATTGAGGAATGTACTTCGGTTGCGAAAGATATTGGATTTGAAAATGTCAAGGAATTATTAGAATCATATTCTAGAGATTGAATGGACAAAATATGTTATTGAAATCGGAAACAGATTCCAAAGGAAATTTCAATCAAGAAACTTGAAGACCTGTTCTCAATATTAGATAAAGCAAAGAAATTGTGGAAGAGGGAAAAATATTCAACTGTTCAATTGATGTTAGATAATTTTTTTTTGTAAAAAAAGAAAAACATTTAAATGATACATACTTTGTTTTAATTAATTCCATCTAGATACATCTATTAAAAATTATGATGTGCGATATACTAAGTAAATATTGATTATATTGCAATTTGTATATTTTACAAGATTCATTAAATTTATTTTTACTTCGATTTAACGTGTAGTAGTATCTTGGAAAAATAAATTTCTGAAATGAAACTAGTGTTCCAATCTTCAATTAATCCTTTGTTCAAAAACTATGAAAAGCCGCATTGAACAAGGAAGGTAAAATTTCGAAATCCGGATAGCTATTCATAATATTAGGATAAAGGATTAATTGGAGGTTGGAATACTAGTTTCATTTCTGAAATTTATTTCTCCAAGGTACTGCTACACGTTAAAACGATTACAAAGGTATTTCCGACCAAAATGTACACACTTTTTCATAAGTCACTACTAAACAAGAAAATTTGTTTGTTAGAGATTTGGTTTTTGAAAGAATGTTTAAAAAGTAAGGTCATTCTAAGATAAATCTGAGATAAATTGATAGGTGAAGCACAGATTAAGCTTATAAAGTCAACAATTAGATTAGATAAGATTAACTTTAAATTATGTCATGTGCATTTGAATTTAATCCAAAAATGATGGGGCTGCTCCAGAGCTACGAACTTGTCTGGATTTACCACACACTTTAACGACAAACCATGGACTCTAACTATGCGAATAAATTAGTAATAATCCTCGAGCCAAACTCAAATAAACCGCTAATAGTGCAAAACAAAACAAAAATGCGACTTACCTTAACGTGACAGTTGTTGTCTTCATTCTGATTGGATTGAGGAAAAGTGTGGGAATAGGAAGTGATTTCTTCCTATTCTTCCTATTGTCATACCCGTTCTCGAACGACAACGAGTTCGTATTAACAGCTTACTAAAGACTATTGGTCTGTATCTTTTTCTACTTCCGCGTTAGCTGACATAAATGCTAAAGCCTGTAGGCGCTTGCAAACTATACACGCACATTTACACAAGATTAAATAGAAAGGGAATTAAACTATAAACGATATTTTACAAGGGATGGACGATTAAATTGGTATATTATTTCTGAATTGTATAGCAGTATTTTTGAATATTGCAAAGACTACAAACTAAGAATAAATAAAAACTTACACGCTCAACACTCGACACTCGACACTTTCAGGATCCTTCAGGATTTCAGGATTCTTGTTCGTAGTATACGAATGTTTCAGATAAGATTCATTCAAATAGCTTGAACACGCCAAAGAATGTTGCCATAGATAACTTTCCTGGAATTACTTCTTTGCTGTTGGTTGATCCTCTCCTGGATCGAATAGACTATTAACTTTAAACTCCGGTATTGTTTATTCAAATTTTTTCAGGTCACATTGTTTCACATTGGATCAAATTAAAGATTCATCACCCATGAATTCTGAAGATTGGGTCACTAGGGTGGAGGAAGATAATTTTTATACAGCCAATGCAATGTTGAAATGCTTAAAGTTCACCAACCATGATGGTACCAGTATTTCAACTAAGGAGTCTGTTCCTTGCTTAACAGTCTGTAAGAACCTAGTAAGTAATACTTCCATTTACATGAATCTTCCCAACGAAGAGGAACTTTTCCTTTCAGGTCGGTCTCAAGATGTGTTTAAGCTTAGCAAATCATTTACTTTGTTAGGCAAAAACCTTATGTTATTGCCTGGAAAAATTTTGGACATGAACTCCGGAATCTTGCCTAAGTTGAACCAATATTTGTAATCCATTTTGCAAAAAACTAAACCTTTAATAGATTTACTACTAAGAAGTAGAGTTTTAAATCTTGCCAATAAGAGCAACGTTTCGTTCAATATTAATCAAAAAGACATATTGTTGCTAATTGCAGAACTTTTAAATGTTTTTTATAGTGATAGACATTTAATCTATTCCGCTATTTGCACTCCACTACAAATCTTGCCAACTAGAGCAACGTTTCTTTCAATATTAAAATAAAAGACATATTGTTGCTCATTGCAGAACTTTTAAATGGTTTATATAGTGATAGATATTTAATCTATTCCGCTATTTGCACTCCTCTTACATGCATAATAAATAATAAACAATAACACGTCATACAGTCGTGAAACGCACAAACACTCATGCATCCCGCATACATAAGCGCTCACACACTTCACTTGGTGTCGGGCCATTCATTCATTGTGCTGTATCTACGCAGTTCATTAATGTAAATAGATAGTCCACAAAATTCTATCCCTTCTTATACCTAGCATACACGTACATTCAAAGTGGTAAGAGCGGCACAGAAAAATATGTTTTTTAATACATTAATCATATTGTTTATCTTTCAAAAGAAAATACATTTAAATTGCCAACGATAATAATATCTGTTTGCATAAATCTTTTTGAAACCTGGTTCAAATAAAAATAATACGTCTTATTTACTTTTCAGGCATATTAGAAAGCTAATGCAATTTATGGACTAGGATAGGTATTCTTTTAACAGTAAATGCGTTTGTATGTAATACTCTAGTCAGGCGGTGCATATGTTTACCACCTATCATTGTCTTTATCTGAAAACTAAGAGACTTTTATCTTTATAGTAACATACAGTGTTACACTACTCTCACACACTATCTACAAAGCGCAGGTGTTCCACTAATTATTGATTTAAATAATTTACAGTTTAAAGAAGAACTAGTTGTTCTTCTTTAAAACGTGAAATTTACCTGCTAATGATAAAGTCATTTTAATATGACATTTATAAGTCAGTCCAAATTTTTTTAATTTATTCAATTAATTTGATTTTAAGACTTCAAGAACTAGACATTTTCTAATATTTAACTAACTACACTTATGAGTATTAAAAATATACAAAACATCTGCAGTATAAGTAGAAGAAATAAATACTTTTAATTTTTGACCACGTTACAAAATGAACAACCAACATGTAGAATAACATTTTTCCTTTTAATGAATGTTCTCTAAAATCTTAAATAATACAAAATCTCTCAAATTAATTTTCGATAAATTATAAATAATGTGATTAGTTGCATTTTCCACTCAACGGAAATGTATAACAAGGCGATACAAAGAGTTTTTAATAAACCCAAATCTTTTCTGTAAACGGTTGTGGCTCAGTTAGAACTTATCAGCTTTGATACATTTAAGGGAAGATCCACACTAGACTGAAATTTTCTTGGAGCCAGAATTAAATTTTCGCACTAAACTTGTGTACACTGCATAAACGATAAATTTGATTTTAACGTATTTATTTTTTATTAGTTTAAAGAATATACAGGCTGTCCCAAAAGACCCGGACTGTAGGAAATTACAATATATGTTCAATATGTTTGGCGTCTAAGTCAAAACATTATTTTCTAAAGGAAAACGGTCTCTCGTGTTCCACAGAATGTTGATTATTAAGTCAGGCGTTGCTTCACGGCTCACAATTGTGATGAACCCCTTTTGTCTTGTTCTGCAGAGGAGGCATTGCTTACATTTGTTTCAAAGCGAAAATTAGCTGAGCGAAACTGACGGTTAAATTGCATCATCCCCTTCAAAGTGTTTTATTTTGTCATATTTTAAACGACTGTCGAATCGAATGATCATCTCTCCTTCCCTCTATGTTCCACTCTACAAAAACGTCCCGCGCTTATTGCTTCTCACTCGTACTTCTCGGAGAGTGATTTCTTGTCTCACTTGTTACATTGCAGATCATGTCGACAAGCAAACAAACATCAAAACATAACAAATGATTTCTCTCACTTATAATTGTGTTTGAGAATTAATTAATTTGATATTTAAATAAATTGACTTATTCCTTTGTTTATCTCGTTTGCGGCTGTTCAGCCGATAAAACCTACGACCCATCCACTCCGAGAAGTTTCATCTAACCAATTACGAACTTGTCTACCATAATGTGGGATCGTATCGTTCTACATAAACCAAATTAAGGTAGTAATTAATCTTCTAACATTGCCAAGTAAAGTTCACTGTCAACTGTTCCCATAAAGAAATGGAATCTATAATCCAGTCTTTCCATAGAGCCACTGGTTCCTTACTGCCGATAAACCAGTGCGGGTTACTGTCCGACCAATACCAAAAGTTATGTCGTTTTACCTCACTATTTACATAGAAATTGGCTGTGTTCGAAAACATAACTTTAGACAAAAACTCTCCAACTGGGCCAAAAACCAATTGCACGTATCTAAACAGCGATCTAGATCGTCTTCTGGGTCGTATGTGGTGTAACATTTGTAACTTGTACGGATGAAACTTGTGTTGTTGCAAGGTATTCCATTGTGTGGTTTCAGTAATGGCCATTTCGAAGCTTGTTCGGCAAATTGATTGTTTTAAAATTGCTGACACCTTCGCCAAAATCTCCTCCACTACCTCTTCTCTGAAGCGCCTGGAGATCGAGATCTTTTACAATCGGCCACACTATCTGTAGAACATTGCTAGTAGACGCACTGATTACGTTGAAGCTAAGTTGCTAAGTTGCTAACTAAATTGCTTGCTCATGACGCGTGCAGTTGAACCTTGCTGATCGACGCCACAACATTTTATTTTAAACAATTTTTAGACATAAGTATTAAATGAAGTACAATCGGTGCGTACATTTCATCTACTACACGATTGTAGTTGTAGAAGGATTTAGGAGCTAACCCTAGCAACATCCTGGACCGCACGTAAGCTAGCAAGTTGTATTCAGGTTGGCGTAGAAAGGTTGAATCGTTCTTTCTGTGACAACAGGGGGGTATTTAAAGGAACTTCATTTTTTCAACGGACTTTATCCTGGCTAGAACCCTTCTTGTCTTTGTCTACTTGTTCCTGCATATGAGGCATTACTTATATTTGTTCCTTCTCATTTGTTCCTAAGCCAAAACTGGATGGGTGAAAGTGACGATTAGATTACCTCATCCCCTTAAAAGTTTATTACTTCATCATCTTTTAAACAGCGGTTGAATCGAATGATTCTCTCTCCTCTCGATTTTCCATTCTTCAAAAACGCCCCGCGCTTATTGTTTCTCACTCGTACTTTTTTGAGAATGAATCTCTTGTCTCACTTGTTACATTGTAAATCGTGCCGACAAACAAACGAACATCAAAAATTAACAAAGAGGAAAGTTTGACGATACGATAGTAAATTTTAAATTATTTCTCTCAGTCATTGTTTTGTTTCGGAATTAATTAATTTGATATTTCAATAAATTGCTTTATTCATTTATTTATCTCTTTTGAGACTATTCAATCAATAACACTTACGATTGATACACTGGGAGAATCTTTCATATAGCCAATTACAAACTTGTGTACCATAATGTGGGGGTGCATCGTAAAGTTCACTGTAAACTATTCCGTTAAAGAAGTGAGATCTATAATACGGTCTTTCGATAATTACTGTCGGACCAATACCGAATGTTACGTCGTTTCATCGATTTACTTAAAATTGGCTGTGTTCGAAAACATAACTTTAGACAAAAACTCTCCAACTGGGTCAAAAACCAATTGCATATATCCATACGGCGACCTAGGTCGTCTTCAGGTATGTGGTGTAATATTTCGTACGGATCAAACCTGCGCAAGATATTCCATAGTGTCATTCGAGGAACCTTGTGATACCTTCGCCAAAACCTCTTCCACTAGTGCTTCTGTAAATTTCCTGGACGTCCAGATCTTTTACCATCGGCCACAATATCTGTAGCCTTGAACTTTGCTAGCAGTCTGCCAACTGTTGAGTACGACACTGGCTCTCATTCAGGATGCTTAACATAAAATTCATCAGCAACTTGTGTTTGGGAGAATCGTTCTCTTCCACAAAAAAAGGATAATTAGTAAAAATTCTCTGGTGCTGTAGAATAGTTACTCGTTCATGTATCTGAAGAGGAACTCAATTCCGAAATAAGCACTTGTGATTAATATATTATGATCTAAACTATGGCATATTAATCTAAACTAATTCTGATTGTAATTGTTTTAGACTGTGATTTTAATTTTTCTTATCAACATATTTACTGTTATTTGCTAAGAAACATAATTTGTGTGGACTATGTTCAAGAAAATTTAGTCAATCTTGTCTTATTAAATTTCCGCCTACAAGACTTACTAAGAGGATTACATCTATGTACGTTTTCTGTCTGCTTTCGTATCGTACTGAAGCATGAAACTAAAACGAAATTAAGCGGATGACAACTTTCCTTCAAATATGTTTTATATGTTTTTAATATCATTTTTCCAAAATATGAGTGTACAATAAATTAATGTTTTTTTTTTATTGCTTCGAAAAACTTTAATGGAATTCATATTATATTTGACATCGAGCAGATTACATACTTTTTATATGGGTTTATTTTTAAAATCCATGTTTCTGAAAGGTATTAGAGTATAATAGGGAAAGGTTTACAATATTTAATGTTGAAGTTAGTTCTTCAAATCAATAGTTCTTCAATCTTTTAGTATCTTCAAATGAAATACAATAAATAGATTGCTTGAATCAAGCATTACTTTGTGGTACTTCGTGATTTGCCGTGATACTTCGGGAGTTGTAGTACACTTTGTAGAGTGTGACGATATACATCCAACCCTTTTGGGCCATCGTCAGACATACAAACAATTTATTTATGGGGAACTGCGTGGGTACTTTTGTAGTTGATATACTATTATTGTAGTGGAGCTAGTTGACCATATTGGGGCTACGGATGATATTAACGATTAAATGGGAGATAATCAATGAGACCAGACAGACAATTAGATTAAAATCAGTATTTCCAATCAATTACACTTAACTTTACGTTATTTATCAAAATTATATTCATGTTAATTTATCTCAATTACTCCCAAAAATATTAATTCTAAGTACCGCGCTACATTAGACGAATGCATAATAAAATACTTAATGAATTTATGGTCAGGCTTTATTTTTTATTTAATTATTAATCTAATATTATTTTATTCTAGATCATTATTTCGCTACTTAGTTCGACATTGTAACGTTTGGCAGACGCCCAATATTTCTTCTCCAGCTGTGGATGAACCATTTTTACACATCTCAGGTCCCCTTCAAAAATCATATTTTTATTTTTGCATATTTTTCACCATGCTTTATTTGTATCTCATTAGGGCATTCTAGAATATTTTCTGTGTGACATCGGTTATTGGACTTTGTTCCCATGCATAGCTTCTATGTACAATGATTTGTTTAAGATGTAATTAATTAGCATAATCAATAACTAATATTAACTTTGTACTTTGATCATAAATTAGATCTATAGTAAGTTATGGACCCGATAATGGTCCCCTTATCTAAAATGTTATTTACAATGCTAAACCTTTTATGGCGTCTAATTATTTTAACTTATTCACCTTATTTGTGAGTACTTAATGCCCAATCCTTTTTCATCAACCTAAACAGGAACGTGGAAAAATCTCCACGTTACAATATAAAATAAGTACGGCTCATAAGATGATTAAATAAAAATATAATAAAACACCAAAAGAATTATAACCGATATATTTTTACTAATCAATTTATTCTTTCATACAATTACAATTTAAAACAATATTGATGTATTGGATTGACTTATAAAACAATAACATAGTTTGATTTATTTGAAATACAAATATAGAGACTCTTATGCAATACAACTTCCCTTCTAAGTGAAAATAAATATAATAGTTTCCTGGCAATGTTTAATTAGAAAAGAATTTACGTGAATTCAATACAGATTGGTTGGCGGATAATAAAATAAATTACAGTATCTTTCTGGTTAGTTGAATATTCGTAAAGATCAATACGCCGACGATAAACTGTATTATTAATTAACAAATAAATATAGAAACTTTCAATCGAGATTAATGCATTTGCTAATCGATTATTAATTATTTGTAAGTGAAAATTAGTAACCTTGAAAATTAAATTAATTACTGAAGGATTAAATGAATAAAAAACTCCAAAGGTGTTAATTAATTCCTATAAAATAAATAAGTAAATTAATATGTACTCACATTGGAACCCCTGACTTCTTAGGAACAATAGTAATGGAAAAATCGCGTACTCGTCTCAAAATCGCGTATT
>WYDF02284488.1:0-16825 GCA_009867245.2 Adranes taylori | reverse complement strand
TCTCCTATCCATATATTTCCTCACTCTCTCTATCATTTCATCCATCTCTTCTTTTCTACTAGCCATACATACAATGTTATCAGCATACGTTAGAGACCACACTTTTTTTCTTCCAATGCTAACTCCACCACCTTGCCCTTTCCGTAACACCTCAATTAATTTGATATTCATAGTTTTATAGCAATTTCTGTACATACCCTATAACAATTTCTTACCTAAAACATCATTCTGTGGTAACCATTTCCGTACAATGATATTTGTTGGTATACCTGGAATAACTATTTCAGATTTCCATATTACTGTGAGTTTTAATTGTTTAAATGTGCGTATAAGTGAATCAATAGTAATTTGAGAAATATTTTGAATTTTGACAATGCTTCCCATACTAAATAGAATTACACCATTTTTAGCGTCATCCAAAAATTGTTTCAAATCCTTGGGCAATACGCTCCGTGACGTTACATGTAATCCACCAACTTCTATCACGTTTGGAGTTACTGATATTGGATAATTTAAAATGGGATTATTGTTTATGAAAAGCATATTGATCTTCTCAAGTAGTTCCATAATCGATGCATGTTTTCCAAAATAAGTTTGAGTAAAATTAAGAACCAGTTCACTTTTCAACCAATAATATTTGAAATGTAAACTAAATATTTGATCCTGTATAAGATTTACTGTCCTTTGAAACCATGTCATTTTATTAAAATATGGCAACGGCCATACAGGCATATACGATAAAAACATCTCCATTCCCATGGCTCTTAATAAAATTGGTGGTATTTGATAGGGTGTCACACCTATTATCGAAACATTGAACTTGGCTAATATTGGTTGTGTTAAATGAAAATTGCACGAATAAATCATCAAATCGAAGAAGTCTTTATCATAGCCCATCAATGTTTGAAATCCATCTGAAGATATAATATATTTCGATGTTTCAAGATATTGATTCAGTATTCTAGATGCATCCGAAAATCCACGAAACAAATTTCCGCTTTCTTTTCTATTTTCAACATTTGATTTTTGATATTTTTCCAAAACACCTATAAGGAACATAGAAATTGAAATATATAAAATTTACAGTTTATGTAATTTTATTACAAACTTTGTGACTTCTGTTTTCTAAAACCTATCCACAATTTTTTTACAGTATAGAATCAATAGAGCTTTTAGTTGTTAAGCGGTACAAGGTGTTTAAGACTGGATGGTTTGGGTTGGGCGTAAGCTGAAAAGAGCGCTCGTAATGCTAAAAAAGAAGACCATAAAACATCAAACAGTGATGATCCACAATTGAAATTAAATATATTATTACTAGCGATCAGCGACCTGGGCAGTACTCGGGTACTAGCACTCAAATACTGTACTCAATCAAATAAAGCACTCAAATACAGTATCAGAATTGTACTGTACTAAAGTACTCAGTACTCGTATCCGTCACCTATCGGGTAGAAATATCTGATACCCGCGTCTCTTAATCGAGTATATTTTTTCGAGTACTTTAATATCCAACGCAGAAGTCTGGATTTGGCTGTATTTGTCAGTGTCGCCAGTGTCTATCCAGGCCATAAAGAATTGTATTATTGAAATAGAGAATCAAGGGTGTAGCCAGAATGGGGCACTTCCCCCCTCCCCCCCTAAATGTTTGGAAAAAAAATATTTGCTTCGTGAAAGTTAACAATCTATGTGAATCCGCCTGCCTTGATTTCCTACTCAAGGAGAGTTAATTTGTTAGCTAGATACAGACGAGCAGATTCAGCGGGATGTTCATTCGATCATGATCAATTTAATTTGACCAGAAGTGTTGCTTGTCGTCCCAGATCGTTTTTGCAGCCATTTGAATTTTGTGTGATTTCTTCTCGTTTCTTTAAAATAGGATTTTTCATTTCAGCATTGTGTCTTTTGAGCGTACACCGAAAAATGGTTCAGGAAAAGAAAGAGAAGCTGCAGGTCGAGATATTGGAAAGATTTGCTGAAAATCCGCGTAGGCTTATTTTGAAATAAAAATGTTGAACACAACTATTGTACCACTCCATTATCATTCTATTAACACCAATTAATATACAAAAAAGAAAGATTTTTATTTCGCATATTTGTTGCCCCCCCCCCCCTCAGTGAAACCCTGGCTACGCCCTTGTAGAGAATTCACCTGTGTGAACCCATGTGCGCATGTGCAAAACATACGGACTTTACTATGCGTAGGATAGTAATAGAAGATTTAAGCGACACCATCTCAGATATTTTTTTTGGTTTCAATGAACCAGGTCCAGAACTTCCATCCAAACAAATCACACAGACACTGGCTCAATCTGCTACCAAAAACGAAGGAGTGAAAACCTCCAAAATAGAGCTTGAACTGTACACATTTCTGGATGTGCAAAAGAGTGGACTGAGTTCCTTATATGATTATCCAATCATTAAAAATGTGGGTTTGAGGTACAATACCTGCTTAACTTCCAACTGCGCCAGTGGATCATTCGCCACAATTGTTTCAGTTTCATTCGCCACAATTGTCAACAGTCCGCGTCGAAATACCCTTACCGGTACCAACTTTGAAAAATTGGTAATAATGAAGTCGAACAGAGTTACGCAGTGATCAATTACTGGTAAGTATGCATATTTTTATTACTTTTTTTAGTTTTTGATTTAATGTTTATTAATAAAAGAATTTCTAATGAACTGTTTTCTTCATTTTACTCATTATAAACCGAAAACTATTTTACGTAAAAGTGGTGAGGGAAGAGACATGTACGTGCAAATAGTACTCTTGAAGTTCAAGTACTTGTACTCGGAGTACTGTACTCGACAGGGTGAGCAACGGGCATAGTACTCGGTATCCTGTACTCGTACTTCAGTTCAAGGATGTACTTAATACTCGGTAGTCGAGTACAATTTATCAGTACCCAGCTTAGCTCTGCTAGCCACCCGTCCCGTAGTCGCAAGGATACAATGTACTAATAAGACGTCATAAGTGTCCGAGCAATTTAGACACATGCACCATCCTATCCATTTTATAGTTTATAGTCCCCATATTTTCCTACAGCGTTGTCCGCGTCTTAGGCGCGGCCAGGGGATGACTACGGCGGGGATGACTACGGGTTGTCTGAGCCTCCAGGCCGTCCAGGACATGATTTCCCTCACTCTTTGAAAATTGCATTAAACATTAATATTCTCTACAACTACAATAGTTATTATTTTTTTAACACCACGAAATTTCTTGTCTCCTACCTGATCCGCATTATCCTATGGCGTTGTCTCCCGTCTCCAGCGAAAATATGTCGACTTGATATATATATATATATATATATATATATATCGACTTTTCTCTACTTTCTATAAGTAAGATATGCATATATTATACATATAAACCTTCCGGAAGAAATTCTGTAAATCATAGTGAAAACCATATCAAACTCCTTTGCGTACTTTAGAAGAACAATGCGTTCAAATAGACAGGCGCGCATAGCGACTTCATTTTATATATATATTGAGATAAGCGAATATGTGAAACTTATTAAATTAGCTACTTCAAGTAAAAGTATATAATGTATGCTTGTTGTTCATAACTTTAATTTGATTTATTTGTTAAATCAGATTTTTGCAAAATAGGGATAAGAAACTGAAGAAGGAAAATATGTTCATGAAAATGGCCTCACAGAAGAATAATTTTAATTGCTCGAAACTAGTGTACTTAGCACACAACATGCTTAGATAATAATAATCTGTCACAAAAATTAGCCATCCCAAATTATCTACCTACATTAAAAGTATTAAGTGCACCAACTTTCTATCCTCAAATTAAATTGGAACGAGAACAATTTGCCTCGTTACACGAGGCAAACTCGTAAACCCTCATTTCCTATAGTAATACGTTTCATGAAGGTAAGAACAAATCTACTCCTATCGAGCATATCTTTAGCAATTTATTTTAGATGTAAGAACTTTAGCGCGTTTGGAATAAGCCAAGCCGCGACATATGTCATGCCCAAATCATCAAGTAATAATTTCAAGTAAAACAGTGCGATCCAGAGCTATCTGTCGTAACTTTGTACGATGATTTTTCATCCCGACTTCTTTTACTTTGTTAATATTTTCTTCAGTTGAAGTAGGACTGGAACAAAGCAAATCTTCACATTTGTCTCCATCGTTTTGATGCAAATTTTAAATGCTGCTTTTAATATTAGTGTCAACTTTGTACCATAATTTATATTGTTACCCGTGCAACACTGATTGGGTTCTTTGACCTTTCAAAGGCTTTTGATTGTATTGACCATAATTTGTTTGTAGAAAAAATTATAGAATTTTGAAAGCTGTGGCATGTGGAGGAAACATTGCAAACTGGTTGAAATTGCGTTAAATATTCACCTCTACCCAACGTTTAAAAGAGATCACAAGCCAGAGCTTGAATTCCTGGACATGCTCCGCTTTTTAATTTGTCCAAATGATCTCCAATATTTTATGAATTGTGTATTTTCATGTTTCCGAAATGTTTTTATGCGGACAACACAAATGTTTTTAGTTGTTGCACATTCTTTGCAAATAGCACATTCAAAAGTTAATAATGTTTACAGTGCTACTATTGAATAGTCTAATGGGAATTGTTTGAATATCAGCAGAGAAAAACTTTAATAGATATAACGAAAATGTCGCTGCTTCCCTACAGTTGCTGTAGATCGTACAGTACCAGGCGATAAACGGGTCATATAGTTACCTAGTAATTATATACTCCTCATATATGTAAAATACAAATGTATTTAAGTTAGACTATATTATATTAGCATTGTTTAATTAAGTGTATTAACGATCGGGCGATCGAAAAACTATACGTAGACGCCGATGCTGTGGACAATTGTAGGCAGCAAATTATTTAGCTGGCTACAGCAACTCGCGCAGAGGATTATAGATCAGTTCATTTTCGTTAGTTCTAATAATAAGATGTATATAGCAGTAGCATAATCAATTATTCATAGCCGCCATTATAAGGGCGTTGTACATAAATAGGAATAATTTAATAAATATGTTATAAGTGCTTTATTAATCGAAATAATCCTTTATTAATGCACTAGTGATGTCCATAGTAAGATATTGATGGTATCACTTAAATAATTAAAGTTAAATGAAATAATTAATGAATTTAACTAATACGAGATGTTGAAGCTTGTGCATTATATTAGATCACTTAGTAAGTACTCTAGTAAAGTAGTTAATAATATAGTATTTTAAGAATATATATTAAAACACCTCAATTTTTTACTTTTTAATATAAGTTTAAAGAAAACTTTTTAAAAACACCGGCCCACTTGTGGGGCTGTAATTTAGTATATATTATTTACGTATATGGATAGTTAGACATCAACTGAAGTAGGAACCGGAGAATCAACTTTTCTTCTATTAATTCAAATCTTCATTAAATCTGATTATAACAATGACTTTGATACGTTGCACAAGATAAGGAAACGTTGATTTAAATAACCACAAGACTGTTTAAAATTATTTCAAATTTATTTACCTTCAATCAAAATTACATTTAATCCAGACACATATTCCTGGTTTTTAAATAGTGTAACATACGTTACATTATGTCCTTTTCTAGCTAATTCTGTCGCTAATACTCTGTTCCATATATCATATGATTGCATTGTTGCATCATTATAATATAAAATATTACTTCCATCGCTTTTAAAAATTGCACATATTGTTATTATGATAATTGTTAATGTGTGTATCATTTTTAGTTATAACAAATTGAATATTAAGTATTTTATTAATAAAAAATTGTAACTTATTAGGTGAAAAGAATATGGAACACTCAGATATTAATATATACTTATTGTAGGTAAGAATTGTAATTAGTCTGATAAAACTTTTTTTACATAAATATGCAGTTGTTTGTATATATATTTTAATTAAATTTTATTATTTACATGTAATAAGTATATTTTTGGAGAGCGTCAAATTTTTTCGGATAATCATTAAAACATAAAATGTGTATTAGAAAATCATTAAAAGCTAATTTAAGTAGGAAGGGCTCAGTTCAAAAGCGAACTAATTCCATTGAAGCAGTGTTACCAAACCTTCTTTGCGTCACGTTTCCCGGGTTATAATTATAGATTTTCTTCACCTTTCCGATGTTATTATCAGTTATTGATATGTTAGGATGCCCAGGACGCTCGTCGTCCTTAACATCTTTACGGCCCCCTGTACTGCACTTTATTTTATTCTTAATACAAAGCTTAATGCAAATAGTTTGATCCATTTTTTCACATGTAAAAATCGAAATGATACCAAAACACAAATAACTTTATTGATAGCTAGAATAAATTAAATTACCAATATGGCTGCACTTGTCAATATATGTTTGGGGAAATATGTACTATTAAAACAACAACAAAAATTTGATAGTTGGTCTTCAACAACCCGCGAAATACAAGAATTACGCGTATTATCTGATTACCTCGTATACAATTATTTTTTTTTGAATATTTGATGAGTCGTGGTTAAACCTCCACGCTGGCATTATTTAATAGACTAAATTATAAAATTAATATTTCTTATTACTTGAAAAAATGTTTGCCCCATCCGAGACTCGAACCCGGACCTCTCTATTGCCGGTAGATCGTTCTTCCAATTGAGCAAACGAGCACTTATTCAAAGACACAAATAATTTTTAATATGTCTTTGTTTTCGGTATCTATGAAGATAGGCAACTTACCATCGATCGATTCTTTCGTCATCGGGTAGATAGAGCCTCCTCGATGTTTTTATTAATTTCTTTTCCGCTTTGTTGGCGGTCGCATGTTCCGTGGTTAAACCTCCACACTGGCATTATTTAATAGAGTAAATTGATAGATTAAATACTCTATTAAATAATGCGTGGAGGTTTAACCACGAAACAGTAAATATTCAATTAAACATGCGACCGCCAACAAAGCGCAAAAGGAATTAATTAAAAAAAACCTCAAAGAGGCACCATCTACCCGATGATGAATGAATCGATCGACGGTAGCAAACAGGTTGGGCAAAATAAATCCTGATATATAAGTTGCCTATCTTAATAGATACGGAAAACAAATATTAAAAAGTATTTGTGTCCGTTAGCTCCTTTGGAGGAACAATTAACCGGCAATCGAGAGGTCCGGATTCGTGTCCCAGACGGACTAAACATTTTTTCGAGACAAAAGTAATAAGAAATATAAATTTCATAAGTTAACTCTATTAAAGAATGCCAGCGTAGAGGTTTAACCAAGAAACATCAAATATTCAATAATAAATATACGACCGCCAGAAAAGCGGAAAAGAAATTAATAAAAACATCCAGGAGGCTCCACCTACCAGATGACGAATGAATCGATCGACGGTAGAAAACAGGTGTGGAAAACAAATCCTGTTATATAAGTTGCCTAACTTACTAGATACGGAAAACAAATATAAATTAAAAATTATTTGTGTCTTCGAATAAGTATCCGTTAGCTCAATTGGAAGAGCAATTGACCGGCAATCGAGAGGTCTGGATTCGAGTCCCGGACGGGGTAAATAGTTTTTCGAGACACAAATTATAAGAAATATTAATTTCATAATTTACTCTATTAAAAAATATTTTTACCATGACGGGGAATATTTTGAAAAACAACAAACACGTTTTCAACGTATGTTATTATTAGTTTTCGCAGTAGATAGCATACAGACAAAGCCTATTTCCATCATCTTTTATTGAGCAAAGTATGGTATATTGTAACTTCTATAATAGTTACACAAGAATTTTGTTTTAAATCTACCATACTGTTGTTTAAATTGTAATCACGAAAACTATGTAAATTGCCGCACATTAACAAAATAAATGGATTTTCGCTTAGTTTATGGTAACTTGTATGGAGCTCTATGAATATTCGTGCAGATAATGTATGACTTAATCTGAAACAACCGCAGTTTAGATTCACGTTTTACGTTAAGAGATAAAAATTAGGAAATTAATAAATATTCGATGTATTTACTCAATTTATTTTATTTTGCTACAAATTAACTTTTTACAAACGTCAACAGGGAAAGTACAGAAATACAATATTGTAATAAATAAGTGATAACAAAATCGATTGACCACATATTCAACAATCAAATTAAATGTAGTTTAAATATCTGAAAAGTAACACTGGATAGAGTGTAACTAGAATTTTAAAAATGTTATAAACTCTTTGCTACGATATAATAATATGTATTTTAAAAGCAGTAATAAAAATTTATGTGCGTGAAATTTTAATGGACCGCCAGAAATCAATAGCGTAACAATTTGTTTTTAAAAGTATTATTTTTAAAAATTTGTGTTATAATCTTTATTCAATTTATTCGATAATATTTATGTGTATTTAATATGAGGTTTATAAGGACACAATTGCACACGTTAATTTATAATGTCTAAAGAGAGCATTTCAGGAATTTCTCGAGAGAATGTGAAAGTATATAAGCTACTGTTTATGAAAATTATTTTTGACGAAAATTTTAAAATTTTGGAATAACTTAAAACTTATGAGAGAAATACATAAATCCAGACCTAAATTTTTGGAAAAGATAATAACAATTGTTCGGGGCGCAATGTGAAAATAAAATATAATTCCTGTTCCTCCAAGGATAAACAGTTATTGAAGAAATTTTCTAATATCAATATTTATTATTTTACTAATGCAGATAATTTAATTTAGATTTTTCATTCGTTCTTAATAGTCAAAGTCATTGCCTTTACAAATTCTTATAATTCAGAAGATAAACAATATAAAAGTATTATTATGATAGACAAATATATAAAATACCATTTGCTGACTTTACAACGTGACAGCGTTCAATTGCCAGACAGACACTTATTTCACATAAAAATATGTAATATATTAATTTAGAATGCGCATACTATTGTTTTTATTTTATCTAGATATCGATTATTAGCATAACTATAAAGTTTTCTTGAATTTTTTTGTTAAAAAATAATTTTCTTGTTAAATGGTTTAAATTTTCAGATTTTTATTTTCTTATAAACACATGATATTAATTGTTTTACCTTTTAACAACTCTTGTTCTTTTATGTTTTATTTATTTTGTGTATATTGTTAATTGTTTGTAGACATAAAAGAATTAATTTTTAGCGTTATCATTAACTACCTCGCGTCTTATTTGACTTAATTTTAATTTCAATGAGTTACTCCTAATCAATTAATTTTTAGTAAATTAAATATTTTCTATTACCAATAGTAAACAAAAGGGTAATATGTAAAGATACACTTTTGTGGCTTTGTAACTAGATGGTAGTCTAGCTACCCTTTAGTTACAAAGCCGCGGGTAGTCTAGAGAGTAGTCTAGTAGCTAGAGCGTAGTGAAGATATCAGTTGATCAACGTGAGTAGAGTGAAACACCCAGTTTAATGCTAACTAGATAAAAATTTTAATAATTTTTAAACAGATTAACTCAAATTATCTACAATTCTGTAGATAATTTGAGTTAAGTCTCTTTAAGTATTATTGTTAAGTCTCAAGCTTAACAATAATAAATTATACGTGATATCTTAACAAAACAAATCTAAAATGTATAGTGTATTTATTGATACAGTACACCGCATCATCTTGCCAAAAGTCAATACACTTGACCTAGAAGCATGGTCACCTTTGCTTGCTATTAAATTGTTTATAATATTTGGAATATCGTGTAAATCTCTAAACATATATAGTTCGATTAAGTTTATAATTCTTTTATGATGATATTCTAATAATTGTAGTAGATATATGTGCAAATGACTCGACGACATGAACCTGTCTTTGATTGCTTCAGTATTACACATGCCTAGTTAAAATATAAAACAAATAGACATTAAATATCAATGATAATATGCATGTTTTGATTTCATCGTAATTGCAAATCGTTGAATTAATGTAGTATTTTCTACAGAAAATTATAGGTTTTCTCTTATGCAGAGTACTTGATCTTTGTTCGATTAGTTTTCTTTATTAAAATTAAAAAGATAAACATGAATTTTATCTTGAAGATTATTTTAATCTTCTATAACACTGAGGAACAGAGATTTTGTTAACTTAGATCTGTCACTTGTTTTAATTAACTTTTGGCATTTGAATCCAAAAATAACTCCAGTGTTGTCTATCCCCTCAACTTTTAAGCTACAGGATACCATCTCTTTGTCTCAAAAGTCATAAAAATCACATACGAAGTAAATACGAGAGATATATTAAAGAGATGTGTTAAGGATACAAAAAAAAATTAAGACAAAAATTACCATAAAAAGAAACATATTCATTAAGGCAAAAATTTCCTCTTGTAGCATTTTCTGGAGTGTTTAACCTCTGGACATTCTCGCTTGATGCTCCAGCAATAATCAGCCATCAAATATACATCCCACCTACCTTGATACCGTGCATCCATGATCTTCAAATCTTAGTGGAATCGCTCACCCTGCTCATCACTGACTGCACCATGATTTCCCGGAAAGTCAGCAAGATGGTTATATAGAAAATGCAATTTGATGCTCATGCTGGAACGAAGTATTTAGAAACTCTCCAAGAGTTGCTGCAATTTCGGTGTAACTCTGTGCTCGCTTATTTCCAAGAAAGTTTGTGACAATGTTTCTGAAGGCCAACCAAGCATTCTTTTCAACTTCTGTCATTGTTCCGATGAAATGTTCATCTTTAACGAGCTGCCTAATCTATGGACAATCAAACACACCGGCCTTTATCTTCCAAACGATAGGGTAGGAAATGCCGAAATCAAACAGTCTCCTTCAGTTGTCAAAGCTTTAACAAATTGCTTCATTAAACCCAGTATTATATGCAGAGTTGGAAATATAATATTCTTTCTGTCGACAAGTGGCTGATATAGAATGTTTGGGTCACCAGGTTTTAGGTCAGATCGTGGTGGCCAATTCGACTGATAATTTTGCCAGATAATTTTAAAGAGGACACACTTTAAACTCCGCTTTGAGCTATCAATGAATATATGTTATGACAATGCACAAATCCATCCTCACTTCAAAAGTATTGCAGCAGCGCACTTTCTTTTGATCGAAAGTAGGATACTTTAGCACCTTTTTAAGCAAGTTTTTCTCGTGCAGTCTGGTTGCTAACAGTTTTGAAGCTTTTTTGGATAGTTCCAAATCTGGCCTCAAATCATTCAACTCTTGTTGCTCCAATCCCTTACGAACGGAATCATCGTCAATTTCAACATCTTCGTCGTTGGAGTCTGTTCGAATCTTCATCAGACTCGTATATGCAAAATAGACTTCCCTCACAAATGTACTGATGTTTGTCCTTTGACTGGGAATGGTGAAACCAACATATGTAACAAAACGAACCTGGACTGTTTAAGCACTTACGACTCGAAATAGCAGACGAAAATGTGAGGGAATATTTCAGTTCACATCTAAATAAAAACTAAATGCTGATAACCTTAGAATTTGGACTCCACTTTGGAGTGTGTTTCACCATATTAGAGTGACACAAAACATCTCACTAGAATATCTCGCGTAAATGAACTAGTCTACTTTGAAATGCTTTATTTCAGCCAATAGGAGAGCAATAGTGCTTCCTATGATACACCCTCGATCCAGCGGAGAATGGTCACATTCACATAAGGTGTAGAGAAAACACTTGACGTGATAGGAGAAAACTAATTACAGTTTCGAAATTAGCATGTTTATTTAACTATAAAATAGCTCAAAAATCGAACTTGTGTTAAAAATTGCTCCACAGAGTAATCTTATCTTTGTCAATTGAGCCTTATGGACAGCAAGAGGTGTTCTTTATTTCCTAGAAACGATAAGTGATTAAGTACAAATGCAATTAATATTTCTTCTGTGAAATATCCAGAATAATAATAGCTGTAACTACAATTACCTAGATATTCCACTACCATTAAGGTACGTCAGCTATACGCAATAGATGACCAATAGATGGCCTCTCCAAAATTGTAAAAGAAAGTCCAAGCATGGTTGGAAAATAATCATATCTTCAATATCCACCAGTTGGGTTACAGAAGTTCATTGCCAGCTGTACAACCAGCTGCTAACTTAGATAACATCATAGAACCAGCAAGAAAAAGAGGAAAAATTATTCTAACTAAGCTACTTGATGTGGAAAAAGCTGACGATTGTGTATGGCGAGATAGTTTAGGGCACAAATTACTTCAAGGCCAATGCCCTCCAGCAATGACAAGGACGATTGCATAATTTTTGGAAGAGCGGCAATTCGCATGCAAAATGAATAACAATATATCTCAATATGAATACGCAGTAGAAGGCCTTCCACAAGACTCTACGCATCACGATTGTAAAGAATTCCATGAATAAAAGTTTGCTTGTCAATAGGAAATATTTCGGAAAACGGAAAATCAGAATTTAATAGTCATAAACAGAATCAACTGAATTTCCGAAAAGAAAGGAGATGCGGAGGAATTCGGCTAAATAACAAGATGATTAAAATTAAACAACAAGCTATGTATCTGGGAGCCACGTTACATCACAAAAGAGACTACTGAAAACACTTTGCATGAGAAGCAGGATGAGAATTCTGGCTCGTACCACGCCTTATGTACGGTGTAGCAAAAACCGAAAAGTATGAAGAAGCTATCAGCACAGCCTAAAACAACCTACTTCGCAACTCGGTGGATGCATATTGGTATATAAGAAATAAAGAACTAAGATAAGAGCTAAAAGGGAAATCCTTGATCCAAACGGAAAAGATAAGCACACAGTGAATATGATCCGTCGTTTTTCGCTGCACCCAGGCGTCAACATTGCGAAGCAAGCTGAGTGAATGTAACAAATCAACCAACTTGTGCCAGAACACAGAACTGGAAGAAAATCACACATACGGCAAGTTACGGAGCACAGAAGTACCCAGTTATAGGTGAAATAACCTCAAAATTGTAAATGGGGCAAGAATATAGAAAAGTGCATTAATAGATTTAGGATACCTGTAGAATCAGGCAGAATTATAAAGGTAAACAAAGTGGAGATAAGAGGATCATTAAAAACAAACTTCATTTATACCAAAAGTAGAATATTAATTTCTAATGTAAGTAGAATTGTATTTATTTAATATTTAGTCACCCATTTGTAATATTATTCTGAATATTTTGGAAACGTCGCTGGTTTAATTCTCAAGGGATCCATCATCATTTGCGTTAGTCAACGACCAAGTAGCTGAACTAACGATGTTTGTCCATCGATAGAAACATGGATATATATTATTGCCATTTTCTACTTGCCTTTAATATACAGGACAGTATATGCTACAAATTCAAATTACAGACGTAGCGACAGAGATTAGTATTATTTTTTTCTGTAAGAGAAACGTTTACTTGAAAATTTAACTAATAGTATGACTGCTCTGGGTCTTGCAATGGTAACCATGACTGTCACCATAGCGATGATGACCTCAGGGTTGGCTTCACACAATGCTTTGCGATGTGCACATTAAATCCGCTCCATAAAACCATGTTTTGCCATTACCATTTCAATTCTCTACCACCATCGATCACTGCATACCGTTCTCCCTTTACACAGTGGTAATCATATGCAGTGATTCCATTCTATTTTATTTTTCCATTCATGATCTTCATGTTACATCAATCTTAGTACCATGTTTCCATCTTGGTCATATCCTGGTGAAAGAGCTTTCCTTTCCTCCAAAAAGTGAGATGTGAACCCAGAAAATGATGCTTTATCCTCATATTGGGTCCCAAAATATTAAACTTATTCAAAATATAACATTTTTGTCCGCGAAACTTCTAGCTCGGTCAGAATCATTGTTTATGTAGCATCAGAGAGTAAAGGAAATTTCGGCATAGGTATTTAAAACAAGCGTTTTCGTTATGTAGAGTTTAGATGAACTGTTTCATTAAGCTTAATTTAATCTGGCGAGAAGAGGCATTTATTACTGGCTTCTCAGTTCACACAAGTACTGCTTTTGGTCTACAGTACTGTGTTTCAGTGCAGTTTGGCTAAACATGGCCCTACTAAAGGAGTGTCAGTATCTGAGTACTCCGAAAACGAGAATTTTCCGAAAACGCTTTCTTAATGTGTTTTTGGAAACTTTAATTTAATTAATATTTTGCCTTGTAGCGAAAAGAGAAGTGTTCAATCAAATATAAATGTAAAGCAATTAGCTATCAACGTTTGAGAGATTCTTATTCTAAGTACAGAATTATCAAATTAAATTAAATTACAAATCTAGCGACTAGCTGGCAATCTTATTTTCTAATTAATATTGTTAAATATCTAAATTATATGCAAGAAAAATATATCAAATTGACATGCGCTAGCAAAAACAAAAACTAGCCGCATTCCTTTGTAAGTCATTTTCAAATGTCAAGTAACAGTAGGGGCTTTTGCTAGGGGACATTCCTGAACAAAGGAATATAAGAAGAAGTCATGGGCCTATTATGGTTACTTGAGATAGTTTGCGTAAATGCTCTAGTAAATTCAGTGATATGAAGTAAGTCAGGCACAATAAGAATGTAAGATCTTTTTATCTTTCATATACCATATATGGATGTAATATGTATAGGTATAGGATTCATGTTTTGAGAAGAATTTTTTCTATTTCTCCTTAATACGTCTCTTGTATTAAAATCACTGCAAACTGTTAATACACAATTCAAAGAGGCGATCATAAGGAAAACTGTTTCACATTAAAAGATTTTTCTAAAAAAAAAATTTTCTTGCTCAAAAAATTAAAAGAAAGTTCGTTTTTTTCTGTGCAAGTGCGTACATATTTATGTACGAACGGATATATGTTCCAGAATCACTCTTTTCCTATGGGACTGATCTGGATGTAATTTGGTAGACAGATGTAGACGGTGATTCAGCAGAACCTTTTTTCATTTTTTATAAAACCAATATGGCGGAAATGCGCCATTTTTACGCGCTGAATTCTGTCAAAAATTAACTACTCAAACTAGGAGGTTGAAATTCTGTATACGTATATTATCTTGTGCTATGTATCGAAAAACAAAATTTCCCACGTTGCCAAGTCTTACTTAATGCGACGTTGCCGCGTTCAATGTTTAACAAACTTTTCGATATATCTCAGGAACTATAAAAGATAGAACGTTCGAATGAACTTTATTGTATAAGCTATCTACAGCCCCTTTGATTTTATTCTAAACATTTTTTTCTAAAATTAATATTTAATATATATATATATATATATATATATATACTGGGTGTTAATTATCAGTAGCTAGTTTCTCAGAAACTAGACATGCAATTTTAATTAAATTTTTGTGTTTAAAGCTCCTTTAATATTAAAGAGATATGCAACATATAAATAATAGTCTCACATGTAATCTAGAAAGTAATGTGACCTTGAAAAAGTGTACAACCCTGAATATCTCGGTTCATATGAAAGCTGGAGAAATGAAGCTTGGGGAACTTATGTAGGACCTGGGCACCTCAATTTTGCTTTGTTGAACAGTTGAATATACTGAATGGAGTTTGAGTAATAAAAAAAAAATCAAAAACTTTTTAGTAACACCCGATTCATTTTTTACAGTTTGGTAAACTTTCTGATTTGCTTTAGTTTGGTAAACTTTCTGATTTGCTTTACAATGATACCACATATGATAGGTCTAACTTTTATTGTTTTCAAGACATGATACTAAATTACATAAAACTTCTCAACTTGTCATAGCAACCGACATTCAACAATCATATATACATACATATAAGGCTTAAATAATAGCACATATATGCAAAGTTACAGGAAAAAATATTTTACGTTTTATGAGACCTGTAGACTGTGCTTTTGCAATTGAATAAATGTTGTTACCAGTGCTGGGTGACGTTATAATTTTGGGAGTGGTTTAAAGCGATTATTTTATTGAAAAATTCAGTTTTAAAACTAGAAGACTGAAATTTCGTTCATATACAGTATATTGTAGTAGTTCTAGATAGCGGATTGTACTAACCCGGCGGGAGATCGTCACTTCCGGTCAACCATTTCCGGTCATAAAAATCATTTCCACTTCAGAAAAAATGTGACTTCCGGTGAACAATTTCCGATGGTAACAAATCATTTCCGGTCCAGAAAAAATGTTACTTCCGATCTCAACTTTTTTTTCGAAATAGCTTCAATTAATAGTGAACATCTCATACCAAGTTTAAGCATAATAAATTAAATCACATAATATATGAATACATCTGAGTATCTGAGTTCGATATATGAATACATTTGAGTGTAAACTAGCTATCATTTTAAAGGAAATCAGAGCTAATTTAATTGGGATTAGGTCTAGAAATCAGGTATCATTTGAAGCTAATCATGTACCATTTTATTGGCATGTTCAATATCAACTACGTTTCGATATGAATACATCTTCAACACAAGAATAAACTAAATAATATCCAATATAGTCATTATGAATAATTTGGATTATAGAAACGTATAAATCCAGGTATAGTTACAAGTTCAATGTCACCTACGTATCGATAGGAATTCATCTTCAGTAGAAGAATAAACTATAATTCAATATAGGCATTATGAACAATTTGGATTATATTAACGTATAAATATATGTATATTTGCAAGTTCAATCTTAACCTCGTTTCGGTATGAGTACATCTTCAGTACAAAAAGAAACTAAAATGCAATACAGCCATTGTGAACAATTTGAATTACGTAAACGTATATATATTTGAAGATTATACCAGGTTCGATATAATAATAATATACAGGGGTGTTTAAAAAAAATTCGAATAAAAAAAACTATTAAAAATATTTAAATGTGATTAACAGCAAATCAAAATCATGACGCAATTTGACAGCTGTCATTTATATAT
>WYDF02284477.1:0-16825 GCA_009867245.2 Adranes taylori | reverse complement strand
CGCGGGGCACAACCCGGAATAATAACAACAATACACATATTCACACCCGCGGAAATCTAAAACTTCAAATATATATAGTTATATATATATATATATATATATATATATAACTACTGCTAGTACTATTATATAAAATAAATGTAAATATTTTTTAACACATTATTACCACTGTGTTACAATTATCACGCTTACCTCGTAGTAATATTTAGTAAATAAAATCGTAGATTTTGTAAAGAAAATAGCAATTAAAATACCTCATTTATTTCTATATTTTAGATGTGAATTGTCAGAAATCAAAATGTGATAAGAGCTTACTGCAAAAGGTTGATAAAAGCTTTCAGATAACAATTAATGTAATTAACGAAGAAAATATAGTGATAGACGGACTGTTAGAAAAATGCAATGAAATTCCACAAGAAAAGGTGCCAGAGTTGTGTCCAGCATTTGAAGCCATTAGAAGTACAAACGACAAGAGAGTTGATTGGTATAAGGCAGGTTCATTCAAGTCATCGAGACCAAATACCAAAGTTTGCAATGCAGCAGATGTATATTTAAGTTCTGCTGAAACTTTTAGTGACATGATCAACAAGGCATTTCAGTTACTGTCTGATTTAGGAAATAAGATCTTAGAGAATGTGGACACATTAGGAGCATCAATACCAAATATGCTTGCGGGTATTATGAGAGATTTGGATCAAATTCTAGATATGACAGGAAATGCTGTTTGGGAAGCCTTTACGTTTCTTAGAAAACATCCCTCAAAGCCGGATGTCGCATTGGATTACATTATAGGGGCATATAATACATCTAAAAAAGAAGTACAAAAGAATGTGTTGAATAAAATGGAATCACTTGGAAATAGAGTAAATTCTGCTCTACCTAAGTCTGATAAAAAATGAGCACAAACAAGACGCTCTTAAGTGCACCCTTAGTATTCTCGTTAACTCTGATTTCACGTCATTTTCAATCTTTCACTTGATATGTTCTGTTAACTCGTCTTTGTTGCATGTGGGCTTTTTTCATATTTCTAAATGTAACTTTTTTCATATTGTTTTTGTAATGCAAATGACATACTTTTTTACTTGACTGGCAC
The DNA here is from genome assembly GCA_009867245.2 of Adranes taylori. Lineage (NCBI taxonomy): Eukaryota > Metazoa > Arthropoda > Insecta > Coleoptera > Staphylinidae > Adranes > Adranes taylori. The sequence continues at coordinate 15,732 of WYDF02284477.1, read as the reverse complement.
TATTTCGATGTCTATATTACCGAAATTTTACCAGATTTATTTAATTTTCAGCCTAATTTACGTTATTTTCTCCGATTCTAGTTGAAACAACTTAGGTATTACAATAAAAATTGGAATGTTACATAATAATTATATAAAATATTGTTCTTTGTAATTTACAATAAAATATTCCTTTATAGTGATATTTTTATTATTTAAATAGTGTTGGACTATTAGCTTTAGAGTTAGATCTTTCTATCTGTCTCATGCACATAATAGGTATGTGAAAAATTAAGAAAGATGAAAATTTTCCATTCCAAGCTTGCTACGTTTTATTCTAGATTCAATATGGCTATTTCTGCAATGCGTTGCGCTAGAAAGCAGCAAGCACTATTGTAACAGTTTCGAAACAGTGCGAAACAACAGAGTAGTTTTTGTTTCGACACAAACATATGAAACTATTTAGCAACAGTAGATAAATGGATAATAATAAAAAACCTTTATTGGCATTTACATTAAGTACTACAGTCCTTTACAAAAATTACATTTCAATGCAATAATTCAAATTCAAAATGAAGGAAAAAAGAACAAAAACATAAACTTTAATAACAATGTTATCCATCCTTTTGCAAAAGATAACTAAAATCAAAATTGAAAAACGAGACAACATAATGCATATTTAAATTAAATTAAAGGACTTGGCGAAAGGGAAGGCCTTTCTTCTCTTTTCTCTTGACCTTTTTCCCCCATCTCACTAATTCCAAATTCTTCTTTTTCCGCATTTTCCCTTGTCTCTATTTTTTTCTCTTCTTATTTCCCCTATTTCCTTCTATTTACTTCACACATTATTTTCTTAATTACATCTAAACCTTTTCCATTATACCCCAGACTTACTCTCCAATTTTTCTTTCATCATTTCTCCAGACTATCCCTACGCATTCCTTTATCCAATGACTCGAGTTGTCTTCCACATTACCACATATCCTACACATTCTATCTTTCTCATTTAACCAAAATGTATTCCCCCTTCATTACCGCACCTAAACCACGCAATCATCCTTTTCTCACTTATATCTAAACATGACAGAAGATAGTCACACATCCCTTCTGCATTCTTTATCCATCTATACCTATTATTGTTTCTGCTCGTTTCAAATTTTTGTTCTCGCTCTTGCCTTTCTACATCCTTCATTGTTTCATCTACCTCTCTTATTCCTTCCTTGCTTTCCACTAATTTCTCCAACGACATGCAGACTATCCCACTCTCTCATTCACTTTCATTCTACACTTAACCCAGTCATTCATACAGACTTTCTTCCACGCCTTCATTATTCCTTCTACATACACCTCCTTTACTAGCTTGTTTTTGTCATCCATCACAACTTTCCTCTCAAAGTTCATCATATTTTTTACTCCATTTATCCATATTTTGTATTCCCCAACTCTTGTACAACAATTCCAATAGGCGTGTTTCTATCCAATCCTAACATCCTTTCCATGCATCCTATCTGCACCCTTTCTAGCAATTCTTTTTCTTCCACCGCCCATACCTCTGCTCCATACAACATAATATTATTGACACAAGCATCCATTATCTTGCACCTCATTCTCACTGACTCTCCAAACTTTCTCTCCCACATGATTCTCAGTCTTTCTACAGCTTGTCTTGCCTTTCTCACCACCATTTCGATATGCTCTTTATACTGTCCATTTTAAGTCAAAATGTACCCGAAATATTTTTTTTACACTTTCTATCATGCATCCTCCTATACTGAAGACATCCTTTCTGCATTATCTCCCTCCCTTCTTACATGTTAAATGTTTTATTCGAATATAATGTTTAGATACAGTTTCAAAACAAACTATTCGGTTCTGTTACCTTAACGTAGTTTGAAACAGTACAGTAGTTTTTGAAACAGTGTTTCGTAACATTTGTCGCGAAATAATTTTGAAAATATTTCAATTCATATAATTTTTTTATTTATTTTTTGTTTTACGTTGGAAGTGGAGTAACCTTCAAAAGGCGAAGGGTGCCCGTTGCAGCCGACAGTGCGGGATTATTAACCACTAAAACTCCACTCCCTGTTGGAATTGTATATTGTTGGGAGATTGGAGAGTTTGTTTGAAGGAGGCTTTAGGATTTATCATCCTCTTCAGCCTGGAACTGGTAATTAATGGAATGCTTTTAGAATTTTGGTAAGCTGATTCGCTTTACAGCCAAGGGAACCTGCAATACCTTGGTCATAGCATGGTCAACTGATGAGGGAGTTCAATCCATATAACATTGCCTTTTATATATATCTAGGAAATTTTAGCCAGTTTTGCACATTCGTGCACGTCAAGTTCTAAACATTTTTTATCCAATGCTGCCAGCTTAATCAGTGCATAGGCAAACAATGTATATTTAAGAAAGGAGATAAAGTATATTGACGAAATTTGTAAGTTTTTTATAAAACAATGCTGTCTATTCAATTTATTTCGGTAAATATTTAATTACAATTATTTTTTATGGAGAGGCGCTTCATTTTAATTGCATAATTTATAGAAACCGAATACTGCTCTGAAATCGGACAACACGGGACTATTTTCAGTTAGAAAAAATCATGTAACGCGTAGTAATTTTGGAGTTGTAAGGTGACAGGCAAAATTAAATGATTCAACTTTGGTTTTATGCAAGATAAAATAAACCATGGGACTTCGAGTATGGTATCATGCCACAGATTTTTTTGTATTATCTTCGGGTAATCTGGACTTTGTTCTGAGTTGGCGGAAATCACCCTTTTCTTTCCAAAAAATCAATTTCTCGATGTATGTAAACACATAGTTCTTTACAATTTGTGCACAATCACGTTTATCTCATTTCAATATCCTTCGTATATCCCGACGTTGCCTCTATCCCGACGTTGCCTCGTTGCCGACAAAGTTTAAAATTTTAATGATTAATTAAAATATTTCAGTAGTAACTGCAAATACAGTATTCATGGTGGAGACTATTTTAAAAATTCTTTTCGTCCTAAAGTTATGGAGATTTAAATATCTTAAATAATAATTCCACTGTATGTCTTATGCGTAAAGTACACATACATTATAGTTTTATTGACCCATTACTACGTTATCTCTTTTCGAACATTTTATAAATAGTCTACGGCATTGAAAGTAACTTATTATTTTTGCGCATATTTTAAATTAAAACAAAATGGCAACTGTTAATTTGGCAACTATATTTTGTTTAATATTAGTATTTATAGGTAAGAAAATTCATGTTATAAATGTTAATAAGTATAAGTAGACGCATTTGTACCATTCAACATTGAACACTCACTGTATACCAAAATTACAGATTAAAAAAAATCAGGGCCGGTATTTGTGTGCTCCAAACAATTTGAATCCGCCGCAGACAATAACATTTAGTAAGCTGCAATAATGTAAACTTTCATATCTCATAAAATGTAAAATACTATTTGTATATGTTTGTATATTTAATCCAGTAAAGAATTTTAACCATGGAGGAGTCGTTTAACACTGGATCTTTCATTTTGAGTGACATTTAAAAAGAATCTTTCAATTCTCAAATCCTATTAAAAAACTCTTAATTCTCCAATCCTATTCAGTATATTTAAAGACTTAAATGGTTCAAATTGAGGCATGTATCATTACCTGTACTATTACGTGCATTACCCAAAGTTTGTTCATAATGCAAATTACTACGAAACAAAAGCATCTGTATGTTTAAATACTGTGTGTTGCTTGATACCTGAAAGAGTAACCTGAAAGTGAAATGGAAAACAAAAAGGTTGTGGAGCCGTTTTTAAGGAAAAAGCTGCAAAGTATGAAACTAGAATACCCTGCATACATACTTTCAAGTTCTTATTATACAAAATTGTTTGAAATATATTGTAAATCATTATTAAAGCACTTATGCTACAAAATTTATTTCACTAAGATATCTTCAACAATTCCAGGGATATCGCAAAAAACTTTCTATTATAAATGTTTAAATCAGATAAAAGCAGCAGTGCGTTTGTTCCAAAATTTTAAGCTGCCCTTTTTTTGTTTTAAATTTTTAGGAAAATTCCCTTTGCCACCAATTTGCCTCACACTTAAAGGTTTTGAAAATCGGACGGCGACAATTTTACGCCTGTGCACTGGGGCGTTTAGATTTGAGCATCCACGCACTAACAATACGTGCACGGCATTCGTTCGCGCTCACGAGAATCGTTTAAATTGAATTTCATTTTCTGACGCATGAAGTGATCCAGATGTGCACGATCACGGGAAGGTTTTAACTATGGACGACGAAACAGCAGCAGCCACGTTCATTCTACTGTATAATTTAATAAAAAAGAAGAAATTCGAAAACGTAGGCTTCGAAAGAATCAAGTCTTGCCTTGCTTTTATTTAAATACGATGCACTATATAAAATTTGTTTTGAAATTCTATTGTCTTTTTAAAATCCTAAATAAGACAAATAAAAAGCTGCATTGGCAAGAATAAAATACAAGCACCATTAAAATGAGAATGATCTAGTATAGCCACAGAAGGAACATGATTTAATATATATTTTTAAGAGTGCAAACTTTATCGCCATGTTTCAAAGTTGACTGTGCATGATAATTCTGGATGTTTTATATCCCAAAAAAGGGAGATGGTTTCAAACTCTTGCAAACACCGTTTAGTTGTCCCACTCCATCAGAAAAATAGATTTGAAATTTCTGTGATGTTTGATTTAATTTTATATTGTAATTATCTTCTCTTGGCACAGAACAAATACAATATTAGTTTTAACGTTCATCAAACTTGATAATTAATTTTTTCTTCAATAAGTCTCACACCCTATTTCCTTTCCGTTTGGATTAATAAATAATTTGTAAAAGCTTAAGCTATTCTGGTTTAAACTGAACATTCGAGTATCAATTAATTCATTTGAGCATACACCCGAAACCGACACCAAGCGGATCTCATTCGCACCTATTCGCGCATAGTGAAGCACAATGTGAGCGTACACGCATAACCGTTTACATTTGAGCATTCGCGGTGGATCAGTGCCTACGTGCTCCAATCTAAATGCAACATACCATATTTCATTCAAATCGGTGCAATAGGGCGTGAGTTATTCAAATTGGACTTTCAGAGAGACGCATCAGCAAACTGACATAGAAAAATACTGACTTCTTTCTTACAAGAAAACCATGACAAAATATTTGTGATTTTTTATGATACGCTGTTCTATTATGAGCCCCTCTTCCATTTGCGTATAAACATTTTGCAAGACTTTGAATATAGGAGATCTGCGAAAGTGCAATTCGAAAACTGCGAAGGCAGAAACATTTTTTACAATGTAACTAATAATTCTTTGTCCATAACATAAAAATAATTATGTCTCAAAATTAAGTAGAAAAAGATGAGAAACATGTTGCATTATAACATAATAGCAATTAGTAATTAATGTTATAAATATCCTAGATTAAGCTTTGAAAGTCTGACGTTTAGTTCCTTATAAATTGAATCTTATTTATTTTCCCTTTTCTGTAATTACTCACATATTACTTTTTTTAATTTTCTTTTATTCGTTATTGTTCTACGTATTAAACTAATATACGTCTAATTTCCACGTAATGTTCTACGTATTGAGCTAACACTTTTTATGAGTAAAACACTTCTAATAGATAAACACATATTATTTTCTGTTTGTAGAGGTGAACTGCCAAACTCACGTCTGTGATAAAAGTTTACTTCAACAAGTTGATGTGAAATTTGCAAGGACTGCAATTACAATTGAAAAAGAAAATGAAGTTATCGGGGAACTAATGAATAAAAGCCAAAATCTCGAAACAGGGAAAGAATTGTACCAAGCGCTTGAAAATTTACATAAAACAAATAACTTCAGAGTAGGATGGTATAGAGCAGCTTCATTTAAGTCAGCAAATCCCAAAGACAAAATTTGCGACGCAGCAAGAACATTTCTTTCTGAAGCAAAAATATTTAGTACCATGATCAATGGGGTTTTCTTAAAATTGTATACCGTAGGGAATATGACAATAGACAATTTCAGTAGAATAAAGTCATCGTTTCTAAATCTGCTTGCTGTCTACATTGGAGTCTTAGATCAGATTCTGTATATGGTTGGAAATGAAGTTTGGCAACAGTTTACCTTGTTCAAAAAGCATCCAAGAAAGGGACCAGAAGCTTTGCATAACATTGCTAATACATATACTACTTCCAATCAACAACTAAGGGATGAGGTATCGGAAGATTTATCAAAACTTCAAAAAGCTGTAGAATCATCTTTGGGTCTTTCTAGCCACTCTTCAAGGGCCCCAGGTTCGTCTGGGCCTGGTGTCTCTGGGCCAGATTCTTCCGTACCAGGTTCTTCTGTAAACAAATCTCCTGAATCTTCTCCCGAACATTCTCCCAAACATTCTCCAGAATCTTCTCCCAAACGTTCTCCCGAATCACCTCCAGAATCATCACCTGAATCTTTTCCCTCAGGTAGATCTCTTGCCAAATCTTCGCCTGAACATTCTCCTGAATCTTCTCCCGAATCTTCCTCCGAATCTTCTCCCGAAGCTTCTCCTGTATCTTCACATGAATCTTCTCCTGATTCTTCTCCTGACTCAATTGACCTGAGATCTTCTCCAGAGTCTACGCCTGACTCCTCCTCTGAATCTTCTGATTATATGTCTCCAGATCTTTATACCGATTTTTTCCCTGAACATTCTCGAGATTCTTCCATAGATTTTGATACGGAGGAAGATTCCTTCCGCGATTCCGATGAGGACACGTATTCCATCTTTTTTCCTGCTTACCGTCGACGCTCTCGACATAATTCTGAAACTGATTAATTCCACGAGTTTTATATTCTTTTTGCTTTTGCCAGTAATGCTAATAATAACTGAAGGCAAATGAAATAAAAGTGAAGGAATGATGACTTACAATAGCGCAATATGACATATTTGTAGTTGTAATTTGTAACAATATCTTTATAAATAAACGTTTCAAGTTTCGTTTATTTATTATTTTTTTCAGTTTGTAGCACGCATCTCCAAAAAATCTCAACTTTAACAGGTGATAATGGCATCATATCTTTTCATGGGCGTATTTAATATTTTATTTTGGTAAGTGGATGGGGGGACTTAAATTCTGTCTTTCCATGAAAACCTTTCACGAACGGAGGTGGCATTTTAGCAAAAAAAACATTGATTTTGTAAGTTTAAAAGTTAAAATTTGTGCCCGCCAAGTTTCGGGGAGCTGAGAAGGGGGATTTAAACACGTCAGCCCCTCCCAATGACAGAGTGTAGTGTTTTATTTATTCAGTGTTGATAAACTAGGGCGATTATAACTTGACATATTCTGACTCGATAAAACTACAACTTTATTCTGTGGTAGGTAAATTACAGCAAGTATTCAAGCGAATCGTATTGTCTAACTATTCTACGAAACGGTACCTAAGAAAGTAAGAGGGGATTGCTACGTTATCCTAATGCAAAGATTACCACCAATTTCACGTTGCGGAGTAACAGTCTCTCCTAAAAATTATGTGAAAATAACGAAACTGTATAGCAGTATCGGAACAGAAATATGCTTGTTGTTGGCATCAACAGCTATATGCTTCTGACAAAAACGTTGTTGGCTTAACTTGTAGCGCCATACCTTATTTGCAGAATTCTTGTAGGTCTCGAGAAATTCTTTGCTGTAAATTATAGCATGTAAATGACTCTCACTCATACCACGATACACGTTCAGGCTTTTCACATGAATACCCCTTTAAGTCACTTAAAGCCATGCATGAAAAGAGAGATTAGTGAAATGCAAAACACTAAGGGATATAGGGAGTCCCCCTGTATGACATCTCTATGTTAACGGACTAAGTTAGTTACATAGCCTTTCTTGTGTTTGCATGCAACTACTAACTTTTTGTAAACTCCAAGGTTCTTCAAAAATTGCATTACGTATAAGTTTGAGAGGCCACAAATATGATTTTGTAATCTATTCAGGCCATGGACGAGTGAAGATTATATTGAATTGGATCTCGAAGGATGCAGCAATCGTATAAAAAGTCTGTTTGTTTGACGAATCCTTTTTAGATCTGAAGCAGCTGAAGAAGCATGAACAAATATATAGATTATAATTGTTTATTTCACCTTGTTGGGTCGATAATAGTAGTTCAAATTAGTTTTCACCGTACTTAGCGGTATTGGCCAATTGCGCGCAGCGGTCTGTTTAGTACCTTTTAAACTGCTACCTGATGTGTAATCTTATAATACAAAGTAAATATAATCTGAATAGTTTATAATGATTTACTACATTTTTCTGACCTTTGCGTGCAATTGACCTCCACCCGTACTTAGAAATACTAACTACTGGTAATAGTCTATTTAGAACAGCGGGTGGTTAGACAATAGAAACACGCTGCTTGATATCTAAATCAGAAATCTCGTGTTTATTATACAAAATCAGTCTATATGCATATACAAATAATATAATACAGGTAATTATAAAATAAATAAACAATTTTACCCATTTTGATGAATTATTACATATAGAAATTTGAATCCCCTTTGATCATCATATATATGTCACTCTTGCTATATATACTTTAACTAGTACAATTTTCAATTTTATTATACAAGAGGATTCTTTTTGAACTTAAACTTGTAAAATTTTTCAATTATATTATACCCGAGGATTTCTTTATTAGAAGGGTTAGAGGGTTTCTTTATTAATGGGACATACAATAAATATAAATACATAAAATTTAAAATATTAAATGTTGCTTTAAACGTAAATACATTTATTAAGAAATATAGTCAGATATTTTTTGGTATTATCTCGGAATATAAGCAGCGTGGTTCTTATCCTCCAGAAAACCCCACTGTGTGAAAATAATAATAAATTGGTTTCATTGATTTTTTTTAGAGTTATCTGGGAGTATGGGAACTGTGGTTCTCAACCTCTAGATATCCCCTCTTAGTTTAAATGAATTAATAAAGAACAATTATAAAAGAGTGAATTATGTGATAACCCAGGAACTAGTATCCTGACCGACTTAATGAACACGTACTAAATTAAATGAATAATAATTAGCTAAGTAACGAGAAACATATATATGAACTGAAAATGCCTTAGAATCTGCAGATATGATGAATCTGTATTCTCCAGATATTATCTTGTTTAATCAGTGAAACATTGTTCATACACGTTCTGAAATAGACTATATGGAGTGACGTATTCTGCATTTGATTTTAAGGGTGGGGGGGGGTAGTACGTTAGTAGAATTTGATTTCGGGGAGCTTAAGTTGCTAGTTAGTGTATAGGATACGCCTCCCGCCCTGAAATCGCCAATAGACATGATGGAGTATTTATAATTCTGTCATTTTAATAATAATAATAATAACGTCTTTATTAATGAAGTTCAATATTACATTGTTAGTTGTATATAAATAAGAAATATAATCTTATCTAATACAATGTAAGGAGTAAATAAAATTCTGATTCGAATTGTACGGCGAAATTCATTGCTAGGCAAAGGTGAAGAGCGTTGCTAGGCTTGCCTTTCCTGATCTGTATATCCATTTCACTGTATATCACCATTTCACTGGATATTTCCAAGTACTAATATTAATTAGGAGTAAATAAAAGAAAAGAAAATTAATAAAGGCATATTGATGTAAACTAATAAAATATACTAATAAACTAATAAAATATGCAAAAAAGGGGAAAAGAAAATAATAAAAAAAAACCTTTGAAAAACAAAATTGAGTGAACTCATTACTGCATTGAGTAAATGTTTTGATAATCATCACTCTTGCCATTGATTATCCGAAACCTAAAGCTTGCAACACGAACCTAAAAAGTACATTTGTAATTATCAAAGTTTATTTTAGAACATTGATCGAAATACATTAAATCTTTTAAAGATTTTTTAAATTTATGTTCATTCAATATTTCAATGTATACAGGAATGCTATTATACAGAGATACTATATTGTAAGAAAATGATTTTCTGAATATTTCCGTATAGAAAATAGATGGTGTAAGAAGTCCTCTGTACCTAACATTTAAATTATGAACATCATATCTATGGTTTATCTTTTACAAGATATGGTGGGCTTTTGTTTATAATTATACGGAGGAAAAAGGCAGCAGAATGAAGCAAGCGCCTGTTTTTCATATTCAGCCCACCTGCCTCTTCTAAGGTGTGCGATATTTTTTTATTGTGCCTGATGCCAAATATTAAACTCAGACACGAATTTTGAATTTTTTGTATTTTGCGTTCGGTGGTCACATCCAAGCAAAAGCCATAAACAATATCACAAGAATTAAATTGATAGAGTACCAGTGATTGGCACTATCATTTTTAAGTTGGTGTAAGCCCGTTGCAAGTATTTGTTAACATGGAATTTAAAACGAAAATCAGTATCTAATTGTAGGCCTAGATTTCTAGCATTTGTGTGTTTAAGCAACTCAATACCATTGATTTATAGTTTTAATTTGTCCCGTATTTGTGACACCACGTTTTTAGACCCAAAAACCATTTAGACCGAATTTTTTGGGTTTAAACAAAGACCATGATTATCAGAGAAGCATTTTAATGCATGCAGCAAGTCTTCATTGAGATAAATAACGGCAGGGATCACAGATCCAGGTTCAAATGAGACATATAGTTGTGAATCATCAGCATAAAAGTGTGTCTGACAATCTTTTATATTAGAGTGGAAATTAGACGTATATACAGTAAATAACAAGGTTCCAAGAGCAGACCTTTGTGGTACTCCTTGACTAATTTTTAAAGAATGTAATATTGATTGAGCCACTCTAACAATTTGGTCTGTAAGATAACATTTGATTAGACAAATTGAACTGTCGGATAAACCTGTCCAATGTAGTATTGGTAAAAGAATATCATGATTAATGGTCTCAAACGCCTTTGAATAGTCGGCCATTATCACAGCCGTAATTAGTTTTTTATCTAGTGCTCTGAATATATCATCAGTTACACACGCAGACGCAGATGCACAATTAAACCCCCTCCTGAAACCAGACTGATTCTGAGGTATTATGTTAAAGTTATCAATATAACTTCTTAATTGACTTTCTAAAATTTTTTCTAATATCTTTGACAAAACAGGCAAGATGTTGATTGGCCGCATATCAGGGAAGAGACATCTTGAAGTTTTGCTATTGGTGTAACTACAGAACCTTTCCAGACCTCCGGGAAATAATTTATTAAAATGCACTAATTTATTACATACGTTATGTAAGGCAGTATTTTTTGACAACTTAGCTTGATTGTATTTAAATTCAAGTTATCAATCCCAGATGAGTTACTTTTAAAGTTACAAATTAGATTTAGTACTAGCATTTCATCAACCGGGTTAAAGGTAAATCTTATATTAGGTAAGCAATTTTTTAAAGAACTATTGTAATATTTCAGTGTATCCGGATCCACAGGAATATGCGGACCATTACATATAAAATGGTTATTTATATCGCTTTGATCCGATAATTGAGCAGGCAGTGACTTGAAAGAATTATTAACGATGTTATACCTTTTCAATATTTTCCAAGTATCAGACCTATTCTGCTCAATAGCATTATTAGAAAGCTTTCTTTTCAGTTCAAATTGCGCAAAACTTTGTAGTGAGTTCAATCAGAAACCCCCCCTGTACAATTAAATTTTCTCAGAGCTGCATCTCTAATATCCATTAAACATTTAACATCATCCGTGATCCATGGTTTATGTGGTCTAGTAAACCTAACTATCTTCAGAGGTGAATATCCATATATCCATAAGAGTCAACAAAGTATTGGTTATGTAAGTTATTTTGCCATTAATATCAGATTGATCGTAAATAAATTTCTATGGGATACTTAATAAATTGTCCCTGAAGACACTGTAGTTAAAGTTCCGAAAATCTCTGATAGTCTGGGTTCTCGGTACTTGTTTCTGCGAAATACATTTAATTTTAAATGTTATAAATTTGTGATCGCTTATTGTGTGAACAGTAAGTGGTTTACAGTCACGAATTGCAAAAGGGCAGGTAGTTGCCACGATATCTATGAGAGTTTGTGTATTAGTAGTGATCCTTGTTAAAAAATCTATAATCTGAAACATAGAAGCAATATTAAATAAGAACATTAAATCAGATGCCTTTCTTGTTCCTAATTGAAACAAGTCTATATTTAAGTCACCTACAAGAATCAAATTCCCAGATTTCCCAGGAAGTATTGGATATGTAGTTAAATGTATTTAAATTATTTTATTTAATGCACAGAGCATACGTTTGTACCTCTATTCACAAGCGGACAACATATCTGAATGCTAGTAATTATATTTGGCCAAGTACATTGCGATTAGGATATTAGGATTAGAACAAGTATATTAGGACAAGTCATTGTCAGGTACTACTATTATATATTAGGATTAGGCAATAATTCAAATTTTGTGATTTCATTCAGAAAATGTTCTGATTTGTTCAATCACATGAAATTATACATTAATGGTGCCCAAAGAAAAACTCTACTTCTCTCACTCACATTTGTATCCAATATATTGTCAGTAAACAAGTTTTGTGTACTGGCCAATTATTATGTATGAGTTTTTAATAAGAAATACATTCAAGTTCGGAACATTCAATTCTTTAGGTAAAATAAATTCCTAATCCTCGATAATATCTAGTACGAGGCGATAGGCAATGATAGAGAAGAATGCATGGTAAGTATAAAAAAATCGGAGAAGAAATGCAGAGAGGTTATGAGAAGGAGAAAAGGCAAAGAGAGGACGGGTGCAGGATGAGTGAAAATGATGAGGATACATAGAAGAGGAAGTATTAGAGGAAATAAGGGGAACGGGTAAGAGAAGTGCTATAGGACTCGATGGAATTCCAAGTGAAGTTTGGCGATATCTAAATAAAAAAGGAATTGAGGCATTAATAAGAGGATTTAATAAGATTTGGAATGGAAAGGAGAATGTGCAAGAGGAATGAAAGGAAGGTAAAATAATCCCAACTTATAAGAGTGGGGAGGAGAACGCAGATGGAGAATTGTACGGACGTTACAAAAGTGAATGGAATATATAAGTTAGCTGGAAGAATAATGAATAAAACGATTGTACGATATATGAATTAGTAAAGTATGTTGTCAAAAACGTAACAAGGATTTATAAAGCGCAGAAACACAACAAATAATTTGGTAATCATAAATTATATGTTAAATCAAGAGTTGTGTACCAGAAACAAATTATATATGATGTATCTGGTTTTACAAGCGGCATTTGGCAACATAGTGACAGAGAAACTATGGACGAGGAAGAGCGAAATCGTAATCTCAGAAAGAATAATTGGGATTGTAAGAGGAGTGTACGAAGGGACAAAAATAAGTGCAAAAATGGGAAATTGTATATCTGTATGGTTTTCAAAGGGAGTATTGATAAGGAAGGGAGTAAGATACGACTGTCCAATGGGCGAGAGCTTGTTTAATATATACATGTCAGATTTGGAAAATGTGTTAGGAAACGCGCTGTGTGGACGGCTAATGCTTCGGAAGAGATGGTATGGTCATCGGTATATGCGACTGATTTTGTGCTTATGGCGAGTAGAATTGAAAGAAACGATTGAAAGGGTGCATCAGAATATCGAAAAGATGTGTAGAAATTGAAAGTAATGGTAAGAAGGTGGGAGGAACAGCAAGAAACGTTTTGAGTTAGGAGAAAATGAGATTTAAACTGTGAAAATGTATAAGCATTTAGGTTTTACGTAAGATTATGATGGGAATTGCAACGAGCATATAAGTTTGGCAGTGAAAAAAAGAGTACGAATGGAATGGCTAAGATGTGTGTGGGAAAGTTAATTTGTGGATTCGGTGAGAATGAGAATCACAATAGTGGAAGTTCGTGTTCAAAGTATTTTCTTATATGGAACGGAAGTATCGAGTGTAGAAGATAGAGACGAAGATGGAAAGGGTGATGTGTGGAGTATTTACAAGAATAATTGAAGTCGAATAGTCAACACCGAATGAGTTTTCCAAGAATGGGGAAGTATAAATGTTAGAGTAATAGAATAAAGAAGTTAGTAAAATATGAGAAAAAGAATAAGGTGGATGTGAATGTGAGATTGGTAAAACTGGTTTATTTGAAAAGTCTGGATAATGAAATAAGAGGTAGCTGTTTGAATCACGGGGCAAAAGAGAGGAAAAGAGTGTATGCAAGAATAGGATAGTCTATGGAAAGATTACTCGAGTAAATGTGTGCTGTGGGAGAAGCTACAAATTAAATTAAGATAAAAAGGAATACTATTGAAGTTCAAGAAAGATTGAGGAATGAGAAATATAATAGGCAATATTTCAGTATAATGATTGGGGATAGTATATCGGAGTATATCGCAGCAGATGTAAGCATGAAAAAGAAGAATAATTGCGCGATTTAGACGTGTGAGTCTGGAAACGGAAACAGATATTAGGTGGATCAGAGTGAGAGGATATGTAGGATTTGTGGAAGAGATGAGGAAACTATTGTATGAGTATTGTATTATGTAGGAGTATTGCATGAATCCATGTAGGCGAATGAACTGGAATAATGAAGAAAGATGTTGTAAGCGAATAATGTAAGCGTGTGTTTGGGAGGAGAGATAAAAGGTATACGGATAAAGAGAACAATTATTGAGAATAGAAGTAAAAGGGATGGTCATTTAGGAGAGGAAACAATGGAAAAGATTGGCAATTCCTTCTAGGATACTAGGGTAGAGGCGGAAAGAAGATTAGGGGTGCATATAAGTCTGTGTTTAGGAGGAGGAGGAAAGGGTATACGTATGAGGCGATTGTTGACGAAGGCACAGGGAGAGGAGGGATAAGTGGATTAAGTAATGAACAGAGTTAAAAAAGTCTGCTAGGGAGAAAAGAAAAACGGAGAGGAAACAAAATTTAGATTGGTTTTCTATGGTAGTTAGAATATATTGCTGAGTTTATTTTTGTTACATTATACAGTTTGTAATTTAATTTGGTTACGTGTATTATATTTAGTTTTGTTATATGTATATGTAAAAAATATTTATCTATGTAAAAAAATTTCAGTAAAGCAACCATGCAAAAATGTGGTCATGTTTTGAAATTTTGCTCGATTTTCATATTTTATTACGTTCTAAAATAACCCTGTTTTTATTACTATAGTTATTACTACTTTTGTACTTAGTATTATCACCTTACCGATACGACAATTTCGTTTACGTTATAAATATTTGGTCCGCTGTTTAAATAGCCCACTATTTGTTGGAAATTTCTTAAAAATAAAACAAAATGAAACTTTTCTGTGTAGGTTTTATTCTATATTTTATGTCAGGTAAGAGTTGTTAAAATATAACTGACAAACATAAAATATATTTTCCAAAATTTTAATATTGTTGTGTCATTTTTTCTATAAGCATAATTGTTGCCGATCAATATTACTTTCTGAAATAACTTTTGTTCTTATATTATGTTCTTTTATAACTTTTATTATCATTTATTTCTATTTCGGGACGTAAGTATATACGAGAAGAGGGTACGCAATTTAATGAACACAACAAATTTGGAGCAATTCTAAAGAATATGTTTACTTCTAATTGGATAGTACATTATGTTTTCCTGTAGCACGAACAGTCATGAATTTATGAGGCAGGCATTAGTTGATGTGCCAAAACACCCCTAGTTTTCCATATCATTTATTAAATACTTTCCTTAAATTGAAATATGTCGAATTGAAATAATAAATATGATTATTAC
>WYDF02284456.1:0-16826 GCA_009867245.2 Adranes taylori | reverse complement strand
TATATAAGAGACGAACGATTAGATATTGTTGCACATAGTGGTAGAGATGTACTTAATTCAGTATTTTGCGTGACTAAACATGAAGTAAACGGAATTTCCTAACAATCTTTTCATTTAATTTATTTACGGATTAATATTAATATTATAAACTTTGAAAGTTAACACTTATGTTTTTTCATATACACGTTAACACGAAATTTTTCATATATAGTGTAACTATTTACTAAATATGTACACAGCAGTGCAAAAAATACATGACAATTTTGTTCTTTAGTTCGTAAACATCTAAATATCTTTAAAATGAATTAGAAACAATACTGTTGGAGGTAATATGTTGTTGCATAAACAAAACTGTTAGCGTTTCAAAGTGCCACTTCTATTTTTTGTAATAAAATCTTTTAGCGTTATACGGTTTTTTTTTACAAATTCAAGTTTAAAAATTTTAATTTAAGAACGTAAATTTCTAAAATGCATATAACCCCAAAAGGTGTTAAAAATAAATGTGCAGGATTTTGGAATACTAAGGTTTCCGATTATTCATATTGAAAGATGTTTTAGAGCTATAATAATTTTTTATGAAAATATGTGCACTAATCCAAAATATACCAAGATATTTTTATATATAATTAACTTTTTCGATAATTTTAAAACATTTTTATAGAAATTTTTGATTTACAGTCAATTGTTAAGTTAATATTTACACTGTCATTCAGAAAATACAAGACAATAATCAATAATATTAAATAAAATGAATATTTTTAAAAGTTTTTGCATTTAATTGATTATGGAATTATTATTTTTAAATTTTGTGAATGGCTTTTTATGAGTTAAACTTATTGAATATAAAAAACAAATAATTTACATTATTATTAAAAAAAATATATCTTAAAGTTAAATTATGCAAATATAACTATTGCATGCTGATGACATTGATTTTCTTTTGTGAAAGAAATACAATTAATTAATTTGAAAGAAATTATATGAACTGAAATAATTAGTTTAGGAAAATTCGTTTGCGAGTTCAAGAATTCTTTAATCTTCTTTTTTTATGTACTTTAAGAGATATTATACTACAAAATAAAAATATAATACAATTAATGATCTCTATCGCTCAAATAATAATTGAAAGCTCAACTGATGACGAGATTGCATTTTGACACCTAAATGAAAATATTTAATAATTCTGATTCTAATTTTTAAAATATTTTCGATCCATGAAGCCGGGAATACTCGCTTGTAAATAGATTCTGTAATTAATTAAATTTTGTATATAAGAGATTCTAATTAGGCTTAATGTAAATATAATGAAATTAATATAATATATACAAATACTTAATATTTCTATTTTAATAAATCATAGGCTGTATATATCTTCTATTAGTTTTTAGTTTCTTAATTAAAATATTAAGATAATTTTAAACTAAATAACTTAATATCTTAATTTTGCTTCTTATTTTTTTAATAATTTGAAATAAACTCTAAATTATTAGACTCTAAATTATCTTTGCGGCCCAATCAAAACGTTTCCCATTTGGTTTCAATTTATAAAAAAAAAAAACAGTTCGGAATCAAAATACAGTTATTTGCAAATAAGACGTATGACCTAAAACATTGATTGCTAGTGCTTGAAACACCTGGCAAGTAATGACGCAGAAATCTGCGATCCCCGAAATTCAAATTTAGCTTTAAAATCCAGACCGCAAATGATCTGTCATCAGCTATATTTGATTTTAAAATGACAGCTGTCAAACGTGCAAACTATATATGATAGACCCCACAAATGATAGTGTGACATCATCATGATGTTTTAGAACAAGTTGAGATAAGGTCTAGGCGGGTAGCCGGGCTCTACAGAATCGCCCATAGAGTAATGCATCCGACGAATACAGAGTTCCCCCGTAGAAGATTTTCTGCCCTAAAACTATTTAAGGGAATGCTGGAGAGAATAGAAAAGAACAGAAACAGTTCTATATTAAAAACATGTTTGGGAGAGAAATCTTTCATCAACTCCAATGTCTTTCATCAACTAGTATACCGCGAATCTCTACTTCTAAATTAATCAGCAGTTCTCATGTTCAATAAATCCTCTCTTGTTACTTAAGAAAAACAGAAAAATCTCATTAATAGTATATTTTATTTGTTAAATATTAACACTATAAACTAAAATTCGAACTTAATGTAACTGGCTTTGTTATGAATTCAATTATTCGGAATAGGTCCATGGGTTATGTGATAATAATTCTTTATTTTAAATTAATACTAAATATTGTTTCTTTTTCAAATCAAAAATTTAATCGTCGTATAAAAAGTTACACTATACCAAACTATTTAAGACATTGAATGTTAACATTTATGAAAATTTTTGCTTTATAGTGTAACTATTTACTAAATATGTACACTGCACTATAATAAATATGACACTTCAATATGTGTTTGATGTATAATTTTGTTTTTTGGTTTGTAAACATCCAAACATCTTTAAAGTTGAATTAGAAATGCACTATTTTTAATATATTATTATTATTGAAACAGTTTGAAGATAAATACGGCGTATGATTATTCATAATTTGAACATTTTAACGTAATTTGAACAATTGGCAATATAATTTTTATTAATAGAATTCTTTTAAGAGTTTCTTCTACCAGGCATAGAACTTATTTTTACTTTATACGTATTAATAAAAGGTTTTCCAACACGATACCATTTTATAACAAAAAGTACAAAATTGAAATCTTGCTTGAAATGATTTTAAATTATGTATTTTATTCAACAATTGCATTAAAATAAGTAAACAAAAACCTATAATCATTTAAAAAGGTAGGAAGTTTCCAGAAAGATTTCACCCTTTTTTTATATAATTAAAAGTCAATTAACAGGCTGTTTTAACATTTTTTTGCAATGATTTTTAAACAATTTTCATTTAACAGAGAGAGACAGTTTACTATAATTTTTTTTTTGCGATTTCACTACACTAAATAAAAAAAACATTTTCAAATATTATTTTAACAATTGCAGGTTGAAAGTACTTTGGAGCAATTGAATTAAATCAAACAGACTTTGCTAAGAGTTATTTCAGATGTTTCAAAAAGTAAGAAAGGAAAAAAGAAAAAATAATTGTTAAAGAATTTCAGATGCTATAACAAACACAATTACATGTCACAATTACATGTCACTACCACCACAGATTCACATGTTATTTAAGAAAAAACTTATTCGATATTCTATGTTAAATAATATGTGAATCGATGGTGGTGACACACATGTAATTGTGTTTTTTGAATTAGAAATTCTCTAAATTTAATTTATATGAATACACATTTCATTACTTAATATATATTTTTTCCTTTTCTTACTTTTTGAAACATCTGAAATAACTCTTAAACAAGTTGATGACGAGACGATCGTTGTTCTCGAAACGCGTCACATGATAGGTGGTTTTTTCATTTAATCAACCATTTGTTTTGGAGTAGAAGCACTGTTGTTTGATTTGTAATATTATTTTAATGTTTCAATAAATATCCTACATTATTCTGTTCTGAGGCTTTAGCAGTTAAAAGGTAACGCCCAGTTATATAAAAAAAGTTCGATCTTTTACACCCATATACCGTAACAAACGCTCGAGTACATGACATATATGATGCTTTTATCTTTTTTTATCTCATTTATCTAGATAAATCTTTTACTCTTTTTCATGGTGTTGATATGTTGTAAAAAATCGAATCATTTTCATAAACATGATAGGTGGTTTTTAGTTACTTAAACGAAATTGACAATAGTGCATATTTAAAATCAAATTAATTATCTCGCTCTGTTAAATGATGCTCAAAATAACTTTTATGACTAGTAGAAGACATATCTAGTCCATTCGCCATTTAAATATCTAAGAAGTATAAACATTTCATGCCTAATATCTTAAAAATGTAACCAATAAAACTTTAATAATGTTGCTAAAAATTAATCTAGAATAAAATCGTAATGATGCGAGTCTGTTTTAACCGTCCTTAAATACTTCTTAGATCTTTTAAACAAAATGGTGTTATTATAAATAGTAATAATTATTAATTATTTTTAATAAAAGAAATTTTTGAAATAACTTGCCATTGCATTAAGGTACAGGAGGAGACAAACAAATAATATTTTGGTCTTAAGCATATTTGGTATTTCTTTTGTTTTATCTCAATTTTGGTCTTTTTTTTAATTTCATATTGTTGAATTATTTAAAAAAAATTACTCAATATCAAGTGTGCTTCTAAAAAAATATTTTAAGTGGGGGATTTAGACAAGAATTACGTACGAGATGTTTGAGGTAGAAATAAGCAGACATTGACATTGAAAATCTCTTATCCGACTCATCAGAGACAAGAAAGAATGATTCCACTCACCGCGGAACTTAATAATTTATTCTTGCCTGTAAGACAGAAATTGTCAGGAGCAATATCGGTTATTATTCTACCACATGCATTTCTTATGAATGTTGTTTTGTTTTGTTCAAAAGCCCCATAATATTACAACTACTACTGAAATAATTTGATCTTCCTATTATAACAATTTGCAATTTTACTATTATTTTTAATAACTAAGATCTCTTTTTTTTATATATTTCATTTAATTTTTACATATCTGAATGTCTCCTATTTTTTCCTACATATATACATAATTACAAACTTTACATCAATGTTCTATAATTAAATTATCGGTACACAAATTTGGGGAAAAAATCAATGACTCACTTTGTAGAAAAACATGATAATTTTATTATTTACGAACTAAAATTCTGTTATAATTACATTAATACTTTTCTAAAAACTGAAAAGAAAAAGAACTGTATTTACACCATCTAAGTATTCAGGTAGGTTTTGGTAAAATTTTTCCAAAATGTTCTAGGAAGTTCATTTTTTTCACTTTGAAAGCTAAATTTGTGTGTGTGTGTGGTGTGGGGGAGGGGTCAATTTTTATGTAATGCATCTAAATTTGAGTGTGTGTGTGGTGTGGGGCGAGGGGTCAATTTTTATGTAATGCATTTAGATATTATCCGACTATGCAAATGATGTAACAAATGTTATAAATTCCAAATAAAGCCAGAATTATAGCTATTGGTTATAGGAACAATGTCGGTTGGTGCACAATTATTCGGCTTTTTTCGGTACACGGGTCGGTGCACAATTATTGCGGGTTTTTTTAAATAAATTTTATTCAATAAAAAAAAATTTACATTTAACCAAAATATCTTTAAATAAATATTCCGGAGCATATTCCGGAGCAAAGGCTAAAGTATATAATTCATCTATTGGGGTCAATTTATGTTATATCTAAAATTTAGTTACGTCTTAAAAATAAAATGCGTCGCCTACTCCAATTTTTATTGCATTTTACTCCATTGTCTTCCATTGTCAAGCGTTCAATCTATTGTTGTGTAGTGTATTATTTATTGAACTTCCTCGTATGAATAAGTAATCATTTTTATTTAAATACGTTGATATAGAAATGTGTACTAATATTAGTTGTTCTATATAATTATTTGCGTACGTTTTAATAACTTGTTTTTAATAATTTTACTAGGTTAAATAGCGAGTATGTAATAGAGTAGTATGTAAACATCTTTTATTAAAAAACCTTTTAAAGTACAATTTTATGCTGATGTAGAAATAGAATATAGTTACTTGCGATATGTTCATAACAAAAATTAATAAGAGTCTTTTTTTAATATTGAGATAGTAAAACATATATAAGATCACCTAAGTTTCTCGAGGAGTAAATAATCTTTCTAACTTAAGTTCTTCAAACATAAATCCTTTTTCAAGTCCTTTGCATTTAATTTGTGTAACTTTGAACTTGTGAAATTTAACCAATTTTTTGTTTACTTAATAGATATAGTTTATTACAAATAAACATCTTTAATTTCAAAATTCCAACTTACATTCGCTCATATCAGAATTAAGAATTCTAACCCCTATAACTCTCGCAGAAGCTAATTAATCTAGTAGTTGATTACTCAACAAAGCACTTAAGTATGAAAAAGGATTTAGAAAGATTATTTAATCCTCGAGAATCTTATGTGGTCTTATATATGTTTTACTATCTGAATGTGAAAAAAACCACATTAATTTTTGTTATGAACTTATCGCAAGTATCTGTATTCTATTTCTCCTCGAAAATACTATGTTTTTCAATAAAGAATGTTTATCTATTACATACTCGCTATTTAACCTAGAAAAATATTAAAAACAAGTTATTAAAAAGTACGCAAATAATTTATATAGAACAACTAATACTATTACAAATTTCTATATCAACGTATTTAATTAAAAATGATTACTTATTCAAATGGTTTATTTTAATATATATGAGTACGTTCAATAAATTATACACTACACAAAACTATTACAAAGTATGTTAAAAGAATGTCTGTCCCATATTTTTATAGATTATTAAATTACATTTCATTTGAATTTCATTTGAAACAGAATTTTAGAATGTGAATACCCATCCATAACAAAAATATAGTAATATAAAATAATAAATAAATAATTACTTAACACAGGTGCTGATACTCCTATTATGTTATAATAATTAATTAGTACAATTTGAGTTAAAATGATATTCTTCATTTAAATTATAGTTTAATAAAAATAATTTGATAAAACGGGCACAATATTGTTATAAAAAAATTAACAAATCGTTGGAATTGTACTCATAAAAAATAATAACATAAATGTAGGATTTCGACTTACAAAAATTTAAAGGCAATTAGTTCTAGACATACAGTTATATTTAAAAAAAATGCTGTGTTTCATTCTAAAAATGTAAGAAACTGATATACAAATTAATGCACAGAAAGAAGTAACAATATTTTAACATTGCAATAATAAAATAAAATTTTCTACTGATTTATTACCAAAGTGGCTATAAATAATTACTTTTCTATGTAAAACGTTTCGTGCAGTTGATTAAATATGTGTAAACAACTGTTTTACTTAAACAAAACAAACAACGACTTGATATTTAAAAAGAAAATTAGTTTAATTAAAATAAAATCAGTAGATAATTTTCAACGAATACAATTTTTAAATTTTGACAAGCAGGAATTAAAAATGCAAATAATTGTAATAATTTTTAACTCGTCCAAACGACGTGAGCTGACGTATATATGAAGAAAAATAAAATGTACAACACTTTTGTGTGCAAGTAAAATGTGATATCATAATATGTAATGTTAGTGTTTAAAATAAAACAGTATATATAATATATGCATATTATCTTATTTTGGTTGTTTTATTTATAAATCGATATTTTATAAAGTTTTCTTGTAGATCTCGCGTAGACTTTCTGTATAAAACCTTTTAATTTCATCCCCTCCTCATCCAGTACTAGGGATTATATACCGGTTAACCGGTAAATTGACAGAAAAACGTTCGGTAAACTTACCGGTAAATTACAAAATTTCACCGGTAATTCGGTAAATGAAAAATCCATACAAGATATTTCTATTTACAAAATAGTTTATAGATATTTAAAAGGGCTAAAGAGATATTGAAAATAAAAAACAGGTAAGTGTAAGCAACAATATACTTAATTATTAATTTTATTGGAGATATTTTTTGTTTAATTTTAATTTAAACTTTCATTTTAATTTAAACTTTAAGAGCCGCTGCAAATCGTACAGAAAGTGCCAGTTAGCATATGTAATTTGTGCTCTGCAGTTTTTGAGATTTTTAAAAGTTTAAAATCGTTACAATCAACGTTTTTCTTAAAGAGTAAGTAAATATCTCCTTTTTTAATATGTAAAAATAATAATATGTAAATATTTCACGTCTTTTTTAAATTAATATCAATCTTGAATACACCACATTATGACAGGATATTAATGCAATGTTATTGTAAAATAACATTAAAATTTGAACCTTAACTAATTTTTTTTAATTAAATACAAATATTTATTATTCTAATATTATACCTTAAGATTGTGCAAAATATCAAAATGACATATTTTTTATCACCTTAATTTTATTTTTCAGGGAAAAAATTTCTCTGTAATTTACCGGTAAACCTGTATTTTAATTTTAATTTGCCGAATTACCGGTAAATGAAAAAGTCGGTAAATTTAGAATCCCTATCCAGTACTAATCCAGGCAATGAGCAATATATTTTGGGGCCGGAGCTGCTGGGAAATATTGGAATTACTCAACATGTAATGGAGTAGGCAAAGAAACATTGAAAAAAAGCATGTAAATCCGCCACTGATTAGTATTTTAAACATTTAATTTAAATAATGATAAATTTATGTACCGGAGTCACTTTTTATTATTTTTCGCGACTAGTTTAAAGGCCACAGCATCATCGTCAGACGGTTGGTTGACGATGAGGATGTCGCGTTGAATCTAATCGCGAAATGTAATAAAATAGTGTCTCCGGTACGTAAATTTATCATTATTTAATTTAATATGGGTCAAGGTGTAAGATCACTATTCAAAAGACATTTAAATAAATATTTGAATACAAGTTGTTTGAATAAATGTTTGTTAATATTATCGAACAGAAAGGTTACTAAATATGGCAAAATATTAAATCCAAAGGCATGCGAAGGCCTTTCTCGCACGATTACAGCCATGCGTTTCTAAGCTAATCGATTGTTAGCCTACACAACTATTGATCACGGTCAAAACAAAAACCTTGGCTGCCTGGAAAATATAATAAAACTTGACTTTCAGTATGTGAAAAATGCGGTGACGGATCCGCCCACGAATTTCTAATAAATAAAATATATCACATCTTTTTATATTACTTTTATTATAGTCGTGCTACTTTAAGAATGCACGTAATTTATTACAATTTAGATTGCCAGATTGTCAATAGCAGACAGAAAGAAACGTTATAAGCGTATACGCATTTAGTAAGTGTAGGTGCTATTCCAAAATAAAAAAATAAACAAAATATTGATCCAAAGGAAGTAGATATAATCTTAATTAAAAGAAAACAAAATTATTTCAATGGAAAGTGAAAATGGGATAAGTGTCACCAACTGGAAAGCGGTGTTGGTCAATTGCGTGCAGCGGTCAGTTTAGTGGCTGCTAAACTGGTACCTGGTATCTAATTTTATAAATGTAAATAGTTTATAATGATTTACATTTTTCTGACCATTGCGCGCAATTAGCCACCACCTCTCCGGTTCCCTCTGTACGCCCATGTATAACAGACTCTCTTGTAATCGGCAAGCTTAGCTCAAACCAAAAGTTATAATAGATTACAATAAACGTAAAGTAGCTATAGTATTTTCTGACCATCTAGGGAAAAGCGTAAAGTAGTTTAGGAAGGTGCCTTTTGAACACACAATCCCCTTTTAAGGCCTGTTTTCATGACGCTTTTTAGTTAAAATTCGCGAAATTCGCTTTTAAGTTAAAAATATTTCAACTATTTAGCGAAAAAAATATATTTCTTTGCTTAACCCAGAATACGTGATGTCAGCCAATTCTCAAATTTTTTGTTTAAGGTTATTTACTCATTTATTAATAATAATTCTTTTTTAAAACGAAATGAAAGTTTACCATAAAAAATATATTAACTTTTCGTTATCTTTATTACAATAACCAGTGTGTGCGGTTGGCACGCACTCTAAAGATCTCTTTACGAGTTAATCAATAAAGGTTGGTAAAGACGAAATTATCTGATACCCTACCTATCAGCATCGATGGCAGAGGCTCGATGTTAAAACACATAGTCAGTGATAGGCCTACACGGCAGAAATAGGCCGACTATAAGTAAGTATGTTACAACAACTACATTATGTGATTGTGCATGCGACAGTATGTGCTTGTGTACATACTAAACAAATATTAAAGTCAACATTTCGATGAAATTTCGTATTTTGTGTAAACGTCGAATTGTATTAATCTAAATGAAAATATGCAATATTCGCCTCATATAAATTTAGTTGAAATATTTTAACTTTTCAGCGCAAAAAATGACTTTATTTTGGCTATTCTTGAGCTTATGGGCATTAACTAAAATTAGAGATTTTTTCACATTTACTAGCTCTTAGTGTACTAATAAAAGCTGAAAAATATTCTCTAGCACAGTGTTTTCGTTTTTGAGTTATACCCCCTCAAAATATCTATGGCACGTATCCAAGAAATGACCATTTATACACTGATATGCACTTTGCTTGATGAATAAAATGATAAAGGTCAAATCTCGTAACGACAAAAACTGTCAAACTCGATCTCTTCAAACAAGTTGTGTCACATAAAATTTCATATCCCAAGATAATATCGCCGTGAAGTTAGTACAGTATCAACTGTTTTTCATTTATACTCAAATCAATTTAAAGTGAATTTGAATGACAATGAAAGAGAGCTAGTAGAGACTTAAAAGTGTATGTATATATTTTAGAGATTATAATGATTTAAAAAAAATATTAATATATTTATTTATTAATCTGTTTACATCTTATTTAAAATATAAAATATTAAAAAAAACATAAATTTTTGACTAATATTTTATAGGAGTATTTATAGAAATTCATGTAGAAAATAAAATTTGAAATACATGAGTATAAGACGTGTGATCTAGCTCGTTGACCAAATTTTGAGGTCTTATTCTGTAATTTGTCACAGGAAAATAAAAATTCGCACCCAAGTAATATTTTTGCATGATATCGATGTTATATAATTTTAATTTATATTATTGTTATAATTTTAATTTATTTTTATATTATTGTTATATATTAATGACTTGATTGTTTTCTTACTCGACTGGGCTTATGTTATTGAACATTGTTCTTTCATTATATTATTTGTTTTTTTTATATTCAAATTAATTTCTCTATGATCAAACAAACGTCTTTTACCTTTTTATAAATTAAATTTTTTTTATACAAACGCTGGCGCAATTGTGTTTCGACACTTAAGTGATATTATGAAGAATAATAATAAATTAAGGACTATTAATTTAAAAGCAACAAAACAACTTGAGAGCGAAAACTTGTGAAGTCGCTCGTTATAGTACAATTTTTAATGCAAGATAGTGCATTGTTTTGTAACAGTAAAACTAAGCCAATGAACAAAGACCTTATTCTATAATTTTAATTGTGTTTCCAAACATTATAAACATATTGGAAAACATTTTTCCAAGCTTTATACATATAAAACCAAAGTAATTAGAAAATTTATTCTTAATATTCTGTTGGGTGCAATTTGATGTCATCGAAGAAACAAGTTAAATTAACAATACTCTTTAGATCTATAGAGCATGAAGCATTTGTAGTAAGAGATACTGTGTTAACAGCGTTTTGTAAATGATTTCCTCTAAGCATACTGAGTAATTTTGAGAGGTTATATCTGCTACAGTATGGTTTATGGACCCTCGGCAAAAATTATAAGTTATACCTTATTTGAAAGCTCTTGACGCAAAATACACAGTGATGTATATCATATCTTGTTCGTTCAGAAGTTATAGCCCTTCAAAGTATCCCAACATGCCTGAAACAAATCATTCATAAAATGCTTTAAAAACTATATTACTTACCAAAAATGCTTTATACCATAATTGTAATGTATAGACATTTGTTATAAAACATTAAGTTTTAATGAATAATGCTTTTTCATGGTTTATTTAATAAAGAATTGTAGCTGTCAAATAAATTGTAAAATAAACCATGAAAAAACATTATTTATTAAAGTTTAATGTTTTATAACAAATGTCTATACATTACAGTTATGGTATAAAGCATTTAGGGTGAGTTATAGCGTTTTTAAATCGTTTTATGAATGATTTCTTTTGGCACGTTGGGGTACTTTGATGGGCTATAACTTCTAAACGAAAAGAGCCTCCAAGATACGACGATACGATATACACCACTGTGCACTGTTAGTCCAATTTTTTATTTTAGACAATCTCTATTAATCCAAATCTAGCCGGCAGTACGTTAAAATAACTACTGCCAATATAGTACAAGAATCTAAAGTGTTAAACGCAATTAGGTAAAATTGAGCTTAGAATGAAGTTACTTCCAATCCTTATTAAAGGTTTAAGGTGAAATTGTTACACTACAAGCTCTACACTACAAGACAATTATACACTACAAGCTCGAAGCACCAAACTTGATGTCCATTTAGAAAGATGTAACAAAAATTTAAATATAGAATATTAACTGTCAGACTCACTTGTTCATTCATAGTGTAAAGTACAACTAAACATTGTATTTTATTTCACACATCTTATTTCCGCACACACAATACAGGAAAACCTTACATTTTATATGTCAAAAGTTCGGAAAAAACAAACCACTGCCACTGCCTCCACGATATACAACACAATCCTATACAATTTCTTCGCGTTAATTTTAAAACTTTCTTTGGTAATTAGGGTAACTGATAATTACGTTCTTTGCTTTCGTATATAAATAATTAAAATGTTAGGTTATTTTAACCCGCTGCACAGATATCTTTGTCTATTTTAACCGGCTCCAACTTAACCACATTGATCTTTTTTATGACTTTTATGACCATTGAACTATATACTACATAAGAAGTATAGCGACTATGTGTAGTTTGCTCCTAAAAATTTACGAAGAGCGATATCGATATATTTTGGTATTTCTTACTCTCTCTCCATCTCTTGTACTCATGTATATAAGTCTGTTAACGATATTCAGCTTTGCGTATTTGGGTTATTTAAATATGATTAGTTCATTTCATATATTTGTAGCTCTAACCAGAGTTGTATATTGCTATGCGCTTGGTTGCAAAAATTTGCACAGTGAGCAAAAAATATACATTTTCGAAGGTAGGTTACATTGTATATGCATAGATTAAGACAAGATTAAGATTATAAACTAAGGTTAAGATTATATTTTATCCATACTCTTAACATGTGTTTATTTCTTAATGTTTCCTTTTCCTTCATTATAAGTTTCAGTTTAATCGTCCACAGCTATTAAAACAATGGGTCACAGTCATTAGGAGAGAAGACTGGTATCCTTCTAAAAGTACCAGAATTTGCAGTGATCATTTTTATTAGTAGATTAGATAGAAGGTACAACTGTACGGTTAAAGCCATCCGCTGTTCACAGTGTCTTTAACTTTCCCTTGCACTAACAAAAGCAATGCACAAAACTAAAGATAATAACTAAAAAAACAGACTAAGAACAAATTGGTAAAAGAAGTAATAAACAAAATTACTTTACTTAAGTAACTTATAAATAAATATATACAAAGTATATCTTCTGACAAATAAATTCAATATACTAATATAAAGCAATAATTATCATTTTTACGGATTGATGTGTTGGTAAGTTAAATTTTCCTATATTTCGTATGAGTTCAGAGTTAGGTTTACCAAAGTCTTGCGGATTGCATAAAATTCTTAGCCTCAAAACTGCTACTAAGCATTTTAGCGCCATCTATGGAGTATGTAAGACTTAAATAAGTTTATAAACAATAGTCCCATTAGAGATTATCACTCAAGATTATATGTCATATTGTAGTCTTTTAGAGATACACCGTTGTTTAAGCGGAAATTCAAATATTGACCAGTCATTTAGACGAGAAGCAAAGGTTTGTTGTAGTTGACCTGGTAAACGACAATAGGAATGTGTGGTTCTTTACATCAGACTAGTTTTTTTGGAAAAGGTCTGCCATGAGGTAGCCGCACTATAGTTGCTAATGGTTGTTAAGTTGTTTTCACAAGCATTGCTCCTGTGATGAAATTTGAAATCGAGCCATGAAGGTTCAAATTGATGTCGTCACGTTTGATATCGACTTGCTTTAGATATAATTGTATTTTATCAAAAAAATTACATTAGGTTTCATCTTCTTCTTCTTCAAAATTTTTTTTGGTCTTGACACTAGGCCTTTTAACCATTATTATCCGTTACCGAATTGATATCTACCGCCCGGCGCTTGCGCTACCGTTAACTGCAAACCCATTCTGGTTGTAAAAAATATTGTATAAAAACAAATACATTTGACGAAACACGTTTTCACATAAAAAAAACTATATTCGGATTTTACGAAAATTAACACAAATATGAGTAATAACACTATTCCATAACTTGAATTACACATATTTTTGGCATTGCCATTATTATCCGTTAGTTAAATTTTAATTTTGTTAAATTTGACGAAACACGTTTTCACATAAAAAAAACTATATTCAGATTTTACGAAAATTAACACAAATATGCTTGATAACACAATTACATAACATAAATTACACATATTTTTGGCATTGCCATTATTATCCGGTATTATATTGTAAAATTAATAATTTTTCATGGAGCCCGCCATTTCATGAACCATCACGAATGGTGGTCACGGACGAACTCATTAGGTTTCATCTGATTCTGACAGTCCCACTTCATTATACCAAAGAAAGATACCAAACATACCTAACGACTGTATGACATTTTAAATAACTTCTTTTTCCTAACACATAACCTATAATTTGTAATGAAATTAATTATTTGTTTTTCCACGCAAAATTTTTAATTATTTAAGATATAAACAATTTCAAATGAGATAGTAATGGGTAAGAAAAGTAAAACACGAACTTCTAAAAATTTTTCAAAGACGTCTAATAGATTTATATCTAAACAACGAAGAAGTATTGATATATGGAATCGTTCTAATGTTATTAAACGAAAGGGTGGCAAAGCTACACATTCCAAGTATTTGAATAAAAGAGGACGGGGAGCTTTCAGAGGTTCAAGTAGACCAAGACATTTAAAAAATAAGTTTGAATATAATAGAAACAAAAAGGTGCCAGAAACACAGTCAGAAAGTGAGGAAGAAGGTGATATTGATAAGCTAAGGAATTGTTTTGGAGACCATCATCAAAAGATGAAGAATTTTAATACAGATTTATCATCAGATGGTATGGATGACGAAGATTTAAATGAAGAGAATTTTAATGGTCAAGATGAAGCTAGTGTAGTTTCTGGTGAGTTTTCATGACAATAATTTACATAGGACACTGCCGCATGTTTCTCCTGCTATGTATAATGTTCTCATAAATTTTGCCACCATAATGTGCGTGAATTATCATTTGTTCATTGTATAATCATAATGATTGATTCGAAAAGAATTTTTTCAGACAAAAAAAACTGCACTTATCACTACTACTTAATTGAAGAAAGTGTCTATCGTCTGAACTTGCTGCATTTAAGGGGGCAATCTATAACATTTGAAATCCTATCCCACTTTTTAAACATATATTTATTTATTTAATTCAATTCATTAATTCACAAATGTAACATCATCTAGTTCTAACAGTCGTGGTTTATACTTAATATGAAGATCACAAACCAGACAGTTTAACCTGGTATACGGTTTGTGGTCATATATGTTATAACTAATTAAAGTATATTCGATCTAAATAAACTTTTATATATCTAAGTAAACTATATAATTTCCAAGTAAAACACATGGATCTCATAAGTTCAGATATCTTATGATCCGTTATAATTTACTGATTAATGATTCTGCAAATTTGTTAGACATATTCACAAACATGGGTTTGTGAGTGATGTTTTTTTAATGGATTTTCATTTACTTTTCAGCCAATATTTCAGAACCTTTCGAATCCGTAAATTTGTTTGGAAGTGCGTAGATACTGATTTTTTATTGCAACTACGCATTGCAATCCTATTCTAAAATTTTTGCAGACAAGTAGTGTCCTATAAACATATATTTTTAAAATGTAACTAATTGAATATTAACTTTATTTTGCGATCGGTTTCGTTTATAAAATAGAAAACAAGGAAATAATATAAAAAAACTAGCCGCAAAATAAATTGAAAACTCAATAAAGAAGTACATTTTATTAATATCTTATATTAAAAACCATATTATGGATCACTCACGCCATTAAAATAATATTTCTAGTATATTAGTTAGTTCCGCAGATTATATGCGAACTGTCGACATTGCATAAATGATTTATTGTTTTTGTATCTGCCTAGAACAACAGTATTTTTATTGAATAACCTTTTTATTATTTTTTAACAAAAATGCTCGGAATCAGACGAGGAATCAGATATTGAAAATGCGGAAGAATTAGATGATGAAATATCTGATGAAGAAGTTGCCCACGAGCCTAAAATTTCAAATGAATCCGATTCTTCTGTTGATATTGATGAAGTTGAATCATCAGAAACGCATTACTACAGAGAAGATCTAAACGATCCAATTATGAAGCATTTCAAATATGACCTAGACGACAGTTTAGTACATCAGTTAAAAAGTAGTTCAAGAAAGTTCTCGATCAGAGAATTGGACAGGCCGGTATTGGGAAAATTGGTAATACAGATTCCAGAAATGGATTCAAGTTCCGATGCGAAGGAAAATTTTCGACGAAAATCTGTTTTAAAAAGTGATGGTCAAAAATATGCAGAATATGGCAAGTACAAAAGTTTTTTTGCATCGTATTTAAATAGATTTATTAACTGTTATGATGTAGATAGAGTAAATCAATGTAGGTTATTTGGCTATAGGTGAATTTATTAATTTAAGTACGTACAGAATCACTGGTCACCCAGAAATTATATTTGAGGTTAAACTCTTTTTGGCAGGAATGCCACAGTCAGGGGTCGCAGGGACTTTTTTTATCGTTGATTTAAACCAAATTTTAGAAATTAAAAAAAAAATATGTTTAAAATTTACTTTTCTCAATTATTTCAAATACAAAAGATAGAGAGTAGTTATAGTATAAATTTAATTTTAGATACCTTCACTGGAAGCGAGGTTTGGATGCCCCGTATAATAAGTTAAACATATCTCAAAACATTTATATTTTTAACAAAACGAAATTAACAGACAAACACAAACTAAAC
>WYDF02284445.1:0-16828 GCA_009867245.2 Adranes taylori | reverse complement strand
TCACAAATATATATTTTATAAGAGTAGGTTATAAGGAAATAAGTAAATGATAGTTCTTATGCAATAGTAGTGTTAAGTGTAAGTGTTTATGTATACAGGGACATATAGTTAAATACACTCAAGCCGTATACCAGGTAATACTGACTGGCAATGAATGATAGACAATTAAATATCGAATACTCAAATAATGTTAATCTTAATGTAATTCTTTCCTCAATATATCAATATATATATAATTAAAAAACAAAAAAATAGAGAATCGCCTTTGTTTCAGTATTTTGAATCATACTATTGTGGTAACTAGTTCAGAAAATTTCTATAGAAAGTCAGTAAATTATGTTAGTTAGTCCAAACACAGTGCACACCTATAAAGTAACTCAGTTAGTGCCTAATGTTTCATTTAACAAGCGATCAATTCTGTAAATTGCCATTATTTTTATTTACAAATGTAGTTTTACTATGCAATTTAGATTAGTTTTGATAAACTTTTACATGGTGATTAATTATTAGTTACAAATTATTGTAGTTTTGTAATTATTATTTTTAAAGGCAACTTTGATATTAAGAATGTATTAACATGATGACATTTCATTAAGACATTAAGATTTTGTACCCAGTCTTGTGTCATTTAACGAATTTAACCTGAAAATTTTATAAAACAATCTCTGATAGGCATTTTTTAACAATTCCAGGGTTACTTTCAATAAGCCAAACTAGAAAATGTCTGTTATAAACTTTCCTCAACGTAAACTATGTCCCGCAAATCATAAAACTGTATTCGTATTAGATCATACACCCTATTTTGGAATATCTTGTGAATCCCATCTAGAATTTGATTTTATCAAGAGTCGTGCTACGGGATACATACCAATAAATCCGATTTCAAAATCTTTATGGACAAGCAGCGTTGAATCCGCAATAGAATATTGTAGAATAGTTTGGGATCTCTTTCCGCAAGGCAAATTAGTAAGTTAAATATGTTTTAATTGTTTCAAGAGGTTAATCTTTATATCATTTTAACAGATTAAATTTATAGCAAGTGATTGTGTAGCTCATATTTTAAATGGATGGACATCTTCACAACAAAATATTAGTCATGTAAGTATGAAAAACCATATATAATTCTGTATTGTAATTTTCAACATATTACTGTCATATCATTCTTTATCGAAGTTTTGATACAACTATATAGATTTTGAATGGAATGCCTTTAATTGGTACACCACCTCCTCCGCCTCCCCTACGAGCAATCAATACCCCAGAACATACAGTTATACATGGTCTAAGAGCAGCTATTGACTCTTTAAGTGAAGCTACTGAATTACAAACAGAAAAAAGAGAGAGTAGAGTAGATGGTTTTAAATTTCTAAATAGATGTCGAGTGATATGCATTACATCAGCAAGAGATAATGATAGTATGAAACGTTTACAAGAAATATTTCATAATGTTTTGCAGAG
Organism: Adranes taylori; assembly: GCA_009867245.2. Lineage (NCBI taxonomy): Eukaryota > Metazoa > Arthropoda > Insecta > Coleoptera > Staphylinidae > Adranes > Adranes taylori. The sequence goes on along the minus strand of WYDF02284445.1, from coordinate 15,370 downwards.
CCAGAATAAACAAGTACAAGCTTCACCAGGCAGGTAATTTTTGATAACATATTGATTAATTCTGTAATTGGTTTATCTATATTTTATTATGCTCGAAACTTTAAATTACTCTTCGTCATTTTATGCATAAATACATATTTAACACATTTATATTGTCATTTTCATGTAGAAGCAAAACTTGGTCTGCAGCCCTATCATCTTTCATAAACAAAAAGTAGGAAGGGTTTGTATGTACTACTAAATAAAACTAAGGGTTAACATGACTTATTTGGAGAAGTTTGGGACACTTATGCTCGAACGTCGTTGTGTAAACGATAATGTTTTACCAACGAAATCGTTCTACCAACGATCAACAGTATCAGACTCACCAAATTTGGCACCTACCGATTGAACCTTCTTCATCCTCGGCGCTATGGGCTCACAGGGATGATGCCTGATTTTGGTGAGATGGTGGGTTTGTGTTAGCTAGCTGTATTTGGCTCTCTGTGGTTTATTTTATGCAAATGTTTAACTTGGTTGGTCTTCACGTGTGTATTCTGTTTTAAATTAAAATATTTTAATTACGAGCAGACAAGAAACAAGAACATGCAATATATCCTAACGATCTTCAAATAATAAAACAGTGAAATATTGGTCGACTCTACGAAATTTCTGTAGACCAGTTCTAAATTTTTTTCTGATGATGCTTCTTTACCACAAATTGGACGATGTGAATCAAACGATTTTTGTCTAGCGTTCTGCCGTTTGCTAAAATGTAAAACATCCACCATCGAAAATTTTCACGTGAAATCTCCATTTTTTTCACTAAATTCTTTGTTAAACGCTCGTTGTAAACAAACTATCTGATCGATTTCTGCTGTCATTGTTTATCAATAAGTGGAGTTGGCCTTCGCCCGTCTATTAAGCAGTTTCTTCTTCGACTTAATGTGCTGGCAAATTTATGATGCGTTGGGTTAGAGGGCTGAGAAGTTCCACATGTTGAATCTCCTAGAAACGCTCTGCACTAGATGAATGCACACATTCCGGCTTAAGATAAACCGTGATAAATGGATATAAGTTTAATAAAATCTTTTAGTAATATTGATAATTATTTCTTGAAATAAGAATTATTTTTTTAGAGGACTGATTATAGACCATTGTCATTTGGTTATTATCAACACATTTCCGGTGAATATAGAAAGTCAAGTTACAAATCATCCACCAAAAACTGTAAATATTTTATATTTATTTTAATATTCTAATAATTTATTTAGTATAAAATTAATTAATATATAAATAGTTGATGATGTACTATTTTAACTATAGTTATCATCATTATTAACAACCGAAGTACATTCAATAAGTGCACCATCGATACCGAACAAACTGTCGACACTAATACTTGATCATTACGATTTAGCGAGTACTACGGTAACTGGTATTCCAATGAAAGAAGAACAGAACGCTAGCAGTTCGGCTAATTATGATGTAGAAATTTATCATGCTAGTTCAGCACATAACGCAATTTTGAAGGGGAATCCCGTAGACGCAGCGGCTATTAGAACGATTAAAGAAGGTCAGGAATATGAAACAGTACGTATACAAGATACATTTTATTTTTATAATCTTATGTAGAATTAAATTAGGATTTATAAATAATTCTCAATTTGATTTGGGCATTATTCTATATAAGTGTGAAATGTTTTGTAAATATTTTGTAGGTTACATTAAAATGGTGTACACCACGAAGTTGTAGTTCCTCCGAAATGCAGAATTGTGTTATTATGCATCGTATAACGCCAGTCGATGTTAACTCACGTCCGTCTCTATGTCTTATTAATTTCTTATTAAATGGTCGATCAGTGATGTTAGAAATGCCACGAAAATCAGGTGGTAAAATTACTAGCCATTTATTAGCATCGCATGGTGGCGAAATCTTCATACATACTTTGTGTACATCAAGGTCAGTTCTTTTTTATACTTTCGTATCTTAAAGATTCTTTTACTCTGAATTTTCTTTATTTAGTATATTTTTGAGATGAATTTATGTGATTAGAAAGTCTATCTCACTTGTCTATTAACGTAGGGACGCCTGGGAGCGCCACCTTAAATGACATCATTCCTTGAAATTCAGTCAGCTATTGATAGTGACGATTCATCTTAATCTAATCTTTGTAATAGTGCCGATTCATGAGCCGTTAATTTTGGATATTAACTTACATAATCCTAACGAAACGAGTGTACGAGTGTACCTCATCGACTGATGGAGAAATTGTGATGCAATAGTTATAGTAATTAGGTTTTCAGTTTAGTATCTATTACAAAAAATCATATGGTGCTATCGTTATATTTGGTTATACTGTTACCTATGACATTTGATTTTAGGGATTGAGAAAGCTTTGTGAGTCTTCTTGTGTAAAGACTTAATTTCGATTGTAGTGAATTTTTTTTGTTTGTGGTATGTAGGCTTGATTTAATCTACATACCATTTACTGCTAATAGAAATTATTTGATTACTAAGTACGAAACTTATATAGAGAAATATAAGTTTTTACTGATTGTTCGAAGATCTTGCAGATTTTAAATATGCTCCACCCTTTTAATTATATGTTTCTCTTTCTGGTACCTATCAGAGAGCAGTAGAATTGTTAAAATAAAGTTTTTGTCATGATCATCGGTTATTTGTGTAAAAAATACGTAAGTCATTCTGCCAATTGGTTTATAATATTTTATTATTGACAGATTATTTAAACACTGACCATAGGACTATGATATAACATTAAAGATTTTTTCAATTCTTCGTAACGTTTTATTGATTTATTACTATATTGTTTAGTGTTCCAATTATTATCTTACGTTTGAAAAGCAAGTTGTTTTTGGACTTCATTCCTCTTCAGATACGCGCACGTTGATTTCAAATTTTGTTATTATTTTTGAAATTATTTTTCTATTTCCGGCATAAGTTTTTATATTCCATTTTTTCTGCTATATCGGTCTCTACGGTATCTTTTCCCTTTTTTACTTTTCCACTGCATTTTCTGTTCTTCAGATTCCCGGTCCCACCATGTCGACCGTTTATTCTCTTTGTTCTTATATGATATATTTCTTACTGATGTGCTCATCATTTTTCTTCATTTTTCCTCCTCTATTCTTTCTTTCCCTAAGGCAGTTGATATTTTTTCTCTATATGCTTGTATTTCTTTTTCTGCCTAACCTATTATTGTGAAGTACTCTATGTTTTTCTACGTTGCTCTTATTCTCCAGTCTCATTGTGACTGGTTGATGCTCTTTGGCTTACTAGAGCATAGTCTATTACTGATCTTTGTTGCTATCAAATATATGTCCACCCTCCTTCCTCGTCCCCCTTCAGTTTCCGTTCATTATCCACAGCCCATGTTTCTATGTCCTATCTATTAAGTTTTTCCTTCTTTGTTGGTAATTGTGGCCCTGGACTTTCTATATCTTGTTGCTTGGACTCTTGCTGTTCTAATCTGTGTCTGTCCTATTCTGCTGTTTATGCTCCCTCAATTATGAGATTCATTTCAATTTCTTTCTTCTAACTTATTTAAAATAAGTCCAGTTCCTGTTATTGTATACACTCGCTATAATCTAGTTTCAATTATACCTTCTATTTTCTTTTCTATTTCCACCAATTGTTTAATTATCTTTCTTATTCCCATCAGCATTCCCTTTCTTGCGTCTTTCCTGGGATTTTGTGGGTACCATCTATGACTTTTTTGTAATTTGCTAGTGTTTCCTCTAATTTACTTCCCCCTTTCCATGTTTCCGAAAATCCTATTATATCATGTTCCTTTATAAACTTCCAAAAATCTTCTCCTTCCATTCTATTCCTGCTATGTTCCAATGTACCACCTTTATTTTATCCTTTTTTATTTCTTTTCTGTCTTGTAGTATGCTTTTGTACTTTCTTTCGTCTTATTTACTATTTGTAACTGTTTATTTCTTTTTTTTTTATAAAACTCCCTCTCATATTTGCTCCCTAATATTTTGTCCTCTCCTGCTTCTACTCTGCTATTTTCTCTCCCTACCTTTCATAGTTTTTTATTTCATTTCTAGTCTTTGGTGGTTATTATCGAATCAAAATTTTCCTCTATTTTCATTATTTTATAAGCTATTTTAATTCTGTTTCTCTTGCCTCTTTCATCCGCTGCTACTTTTTCCAACATGGCTCGCGTTTCTCTTTCTTTTTCTGTTAAGTTTTATTTATGCCAAGAATGCCCCTAAGTTTGGATTTATGTTTCATTACTTTTTCGTTTATATCTATTCTTTTTGCTTCTTCTACATTTATTTCTACCCCGAGTTTCTCTCTTATCCAAAGTTATACCTATTCTGTTCTTATTTCCAATTCATTCTCTTTTAATCCATTTATATTATATTATTCCGTCTGTTTTGACGCTCTCGTTTTTTTTTTCAATTTTGTTCTCAATCTCTGCATCTCTTCTTTGATTTCTCTTACCTCTGATAATAGTGGATGATTTCTGCGTTAAATCATCGACTATTATTTGCAGCTTTTCCATTACTAATCCATAATTAACTACTTTCTCTTCTTCTTTTTGTTTCTCCCTTCCCGTTATCTCCTGATTTTGTTTAGTCAAGCCCTGTTTCTTTTCTGCCTTTGGTTTTCTTTGGTTGCTACGCTTTGTCAATGGTTACAAGTTATTGTCGTTCTTTGGTTTCTCTTTTGCCGGCATCTTTTGATATACCTCATTGAGTAGCCATAACAAAAGGGTAGTCGTAAATTACACTTTTGGCTCGTAACAACACAGTAGTCAAATTACTATGGAGCCTACCGTTAGATTGACGTGATTTGAATGAAACACACCTGTCAAAAACTATATAAATTAAATTTGTCTTCACTAACACCTTGCATATTTCTTCCCTGTACTGCGCGCTGTTGCCATATGTAAATTTCCATGTTGATATTTAAATCTATTGATTTATTATAAACATGCTTTTGGTATTGTTACAAAAATTCTAAATTGCTATTCCGCATGAAAGCGTAAACGGCGGAAATAAATAGCAATCAACAATTAGTGTTTTTTTTATACAGATCAGTATTAGAAGATCCCCCTTCAATAAGCGAAGGATGTGGTGGTCGTGTCACCGATTACCGAATACCAGATTTTGGTATATTTATTCAACAAAATCGATTACTGCCTATCAAACATGTTAATGTGAATTTATCAGATCAGTTGCCAATTACAAAAATGAAACAGAAGATATCCAGATATACGAAATATTGGCCTCTCACCATCAATTCAACATATATATTTAACTTAAAAACGGTAACTTGCATTTGTGTAACTAAATGAAAATTTTGTTGATAAAGTCATATATATATTTTAATTTATTATAACTTTTTTGCAGTACATTGATCCTCTGCCGTCAATTATAACAAGGGAAAAACTGACGGATGAAGAAGTGGGCCAATGCAAACAAGTTATCTACAATTTAATATCTTTAGAATCTAAGCATGAGCCTCTGCATTTAACAAATGTTGGTCAACGTGTGAAAGGTACATATTCAACAAACGAAAAGTTTTCAATTTCACAGTTTTCAATTTCAATTTCTCTTAGGCCAGAAACGCGAGGATCAATATAAAGCAACATGGAATGAATTGGAAGCACTAATCAAACAACATTTGTACACGGAACAGCACAGAGCGATCTATAGCTGTCTTTTGGAATGTCACAAATTTAATTTCGATGATGGTGAAGTTACGAAAAGTGGTGGTGAAGAGAAGATCGAACAAAATTCGAAGCAGATGATTGATCAGGCGATACAACATTTGGATCAAATGTGCGGTAAGATAATACAATACGTTTAAAAATTGTGTAGTTAAAAATTTAAATTTTTTTGTTGATAAATCCTAAGTATAATTTTCTATTTTTGAGAGTGCTGCTTTAATTTGAAATTATTTGGTGAGCTTTGTAGTGGCCGTTTTGTGTTTCGTTTTTAATCTGACCTTTTGTCATGAAGTTTGACATTTTATTAAAGGAAAATCATTTTTGTAATGCTCATTTTCACTTACTCACAGCCTCTTACATTCCTCTTGGAAATAGGGCTCTTCCACAATTTTACAACCCTCTTGGTGATATGTAAGCTGAAATCATGGCGTATCCATCGATCTCTATCATGCGCCTATCGCCATTTTAATGTTGCTGCTTTCTCAATGATGGCCATGATTTCAGTGCGCGTAGTATCTTCTCGTTTATGATTATGTTGCGAAGGGATCCCCTTAACTCATCGCATTGTCCGGAGATTGTGTTGTATTGCGTAAGAGTAAAAGTTTGGACTTCCTCAGGTAACAATTGCTAGTAAGCACGAATTAAAAACCTCCCTCTTCAGATTGTTTGGCCAATTTTTAAAAAGCTGCTTAGTTGAGACCCATCCTTATACCGGAGTCGTGGTTTCCTCTGTCGAGACTGGTCCAACAGCTTAATATCTTACTATATATTTACAAACTCACTTGAGCAAGGCTTATGACCTTGTAAGTTAATTTTGTCCATCACAATCTGCAGTTCAGCCGCGCACCTACCCAGTAACACTACTTCACCGCAATGCGCAGATGATTTAAGTATTGTCCAACAATTACAAATCCTATTTCTCCTGAAGTAGGTGTTTTTTCAGTTAAACATGATGAGTTTAGATGATATTGTATTACCTTGTTGTTAATGAACATGAATTCACGTTATATGAACAACAATAAAAATAATTAATTGAGTCTGGTAGAAGTGCTGTATTTGCATTTTGTTTTTGTCTTGCTGAAATTTCTCCAATAGCACTCCATTAAATTACTTTCAGACTCTGATACTCAACGTGCAACAGTGATACGTGCAACAACGGATTCCCCAATGTCACCGCCGCCATTAGCTAATATAGGTGTTCCTCTTTCGCGTGGATCTCGTAGTTCATCCAACGAGGCGACAGTTGGTAACACTGGTGGTAATTCGACAACTGTATCATCACCTGTTAATGGCGCTTCCTCAAATCTACGCACTTTGTTGGATTTATTTTTAGCACGTGATAAAACTAAAGCGCGCCCTGATTTCTGCGGACGATTGGGTGATAGTCCGATTGCGAAACTCTATCCGAATTTGAAAATCGAAAATGAACGAGCAATCAAAGGCGAAGCAATGGTTGTTGATTAACTAATCTTGTATGGGTGTTGTAAATTTGGAATAGTTCTCCCGCGTGGAAGTGAGGTAAAAAGTTTTCTTTTGAATCATAAAAACATTTAACCAATTATAATAAAAGTTAAAACCCCTCGGTGTCTAAATCAACTTAAGAATCTAGTTACAGAATTTCAATTTCTTTATTAAATATTTCTATATTTTTAATAGAAGATATCAATTTTAAATAAAGCTTCATTGTTGATAAGTTGCATTAAAACTAAATATTATGAAAGTAGTATTTTATTTGAAAATTTACAATTATATTTTACACCTACAACATTGTCTGATATGGTGGCACTTTATTGGATTAATAGTAAATAATCATATATAATTATAGACTCTTATATACATCTGCAGTTTGAACAGCCTTTCGGTTTCTTGTACGGTTAAGTTTATAATACTAACTATTGAAATATGCTAGTTTCCATCAAGTTAGAGGTTATTATCGTTTCCAAACGTTTTGAGTCCTCTCATAAACTCATAATAATTTAAGATCGAACAAGCCAAACTTTTGTGAGTTTGAGATTATTCATATTTCCTTTTAGTATCGTATTCTTTTAAAATTTCCTTTAAAATATTCTTCTAAAATATGATAAATGAAACTTCCGGGAGTTAAGACAAGTTCTATTACTTTTTCTGCATACGGCCTACGTTTCGATGATTTTATTACCGTCATCTTCAGGACTATGCTTTTATTGATAAGTACTTTTCTAATTCTATTGTTAGGTTTAATCTATTTTTTTGTATGTGTATATATCTTTGTATGTTATTATTATGAGGATTATTATAATTAATAATGTTATATCTTTAAATGAGAAGTATTAAAATAATTATTTGAGAAACTGAAATGTAGTTATTTTAATGTGTTTATTCATTTACTATTTGGTTTGGTGTGGTTGATGATATATGTTAATTGCGGATGTTCGTATGAGGACATTATTGTTGTGCTTTCGTTGCTTTCCATTTGTGTTATTGCGTTCATTTGCGCGTTGCATGCTGGTGAGTTATGTTTGTGTTTTTAATATACTGTTGTATAGAGTTAAGTTGTCTGATTCGGTTTTGTCATTTATGTTCTCTTTGCATGTTTATATGTGTAATATCTCTAGCGAAAGCCTTCTTGTTTTTTAATTTTTCATGTACCATATGGCTTTGGCTAGAGGTATTATACATAGAAACATGCAAAGATAACATAAAGAACCAAATAACTTAAACATATCTGATGTGTTGCGTGTTATATCCGGTTGAGTGAATGGATTTCATTAACAGGTATATCATATTCAAGGTCCAGACCGACAAGTCTTGTTCTGAACGCTTTGTGCAAACAAAATAGTAAATGAATAAACTAATTATTATCAATAAAATTCGTAGAGCCCTGAAGATGATGGCAAACGTAGGCTGTTTGTAGAAAAGAATAAAAGTATTTGACCTAATTTCCGGAAGTTTCATTTATCATCAAACAAAAATCGATCAGAAAGTAGAAATATCATTACTTTTTATATTGTGAAAATTACTATCTAGATTTAATACATATTATTTCGCTCTGAAGGATATGTTCACTTCTTCTAAAATACTACTGCAATTTTTTTGTTAAAATATACTTCATTTAATTTATTTACATTTACAATAATTAATTCATTAACTAAAGTTTGTATAAATAAAATCAAATTGTAGGGAGCTTCAATATCTGATTAAGGTACTTTCACCAATGTACTTACACCACAGCTTATATATTTATCTTATTTGTCGATTAAAAAGTTTTAATTCTTAATTTTTCAGAAATGTATAATAGATAGCGTATGTTTTGGATGACTTCTCATTTATTTTGTTAGATATACACAACAAAGTGTAAACAAAAGTGGCTCGTTCGTACAACAAAAGATGGTAACAAACTGAAGGTTTGCTATATAGCTATCAATAACCATTATACAAAATAAAAACAAAATACAATTGGGCTAGTAACTTGGCTGTATAAACCATTATTGCATAAAAATAATACAATTTTTCATATTTTTATACAAAACTAACAAAAATATTTAATTCCTATAATTTCCCATCTCTAATACAGTAGGGGGAAGGCTACTATCTTAGATCCTCTTCAACTCTACTCTTTCCTTTTTATTTCTTTTTTCTCTTTCACCCCTTCCTTTCGTAGTCCTGTTTGCTAGTTTCCGCATGATTTCCATACGATCATTTCGGGAACCCAAACGCAATCCCCCCAATTTTCCGCTCTGCGCCTTTGCTCGTTCCACTCAATCCACTTGCATTCTTTCAACCAGTACTCTCATTTTTCCTCTTTCTTTCCACGTATTCTACATTTTCTTTCAATCTCCTTCATACAATACCCAGCATCTGTTTCCTCTGTCTTTCTCTCTCCTTCTCAAGTTCTCCATCTTTATTTACATCGCCCTCTTATTAATCTCAGCCATTATTCTCTCCATTACTTCTATGTTCCTTACCCCGTGTCCCATACAATACTCCAATTTCCCGTTCCCATACATTGACCATCCACATCTTTCATACATTCTTCTTCTATCCCTAACCCATTTGTTACCTTCATGCCTCTTACATACCTTTACCACTGATATCACCTACACTCTTTTTACTATTCTCTCCTCATCATCGATCATCACCTTCTGTTCATACTTTGTCATCTTCTAAATTCCATATATCCAACGTTCAACTCCTGCAATACTATTTCACTCAGTGTTGCGTTATTTGAGATGTAATTTACTTAATCATGTGTTAGAAGTATCATGTATTTTGTAAATTTTATTTATAAGGATATTCTTTATATACTAATCATGTAAATAATTATTGGCTTCTTGAAACATTTATTTTATTTTAACATTAGAATCCTATATCCCAAATATTTAAGACAATATAACTGTATTTTTCAACATTTTCCAATTTAACTAGTATCATTTTATTTTGCCTTTTTATATAGAACCTTACAAAATAAAGTCACTGCTAAAATTATTATTTCAATACGAAAAAAACCAGGTGATGTCTTTTAAATTTATATTTCATTCTCTTCAATAGGCGTCGTATTATACAACAATATTATTATTTGTAATTAAATTAACAAATTTAGCGTGATAATAGGATTTAAATCCAAGGTGCACCTACGCATATTCCGATTCATACAAAACCTAACTACGTCGAATACAATCATTTTCAGGTACGTTTTCGTATAACTCAATGTATATAGGAGCCTTTAACTACGCCTTTAATTAAATTCTGTTATCACGCTAAATTCGTTAATTTAATTGTAAATAACAATATTGTTGTATAATACGACACCTGTTGAAGGCATGAAATAGAAATTGAGTAGAAATCACTTGATTTTCGTAGTGACTTGAGAGATCTTGTAAGTTAAATACCAAACTTGAGAAATTGTAAGTTAAATACCAAACAATTCTTCACAGACATCTCTTAACACATTTAAATCGTTAAACGATCAAGTAGTTTTATTTTTCTTTTAAAAAAATGTAAATCAAATATACAATTTTTGTTTAAAAAAATTGACATCTCTTAAAAGGCATTATGCTATCCTAAGAATTTAAATCGTTAAACAATCAATTAATTCCATTTTTCTTAAAAAAAAAATCATACATCCAACAATTATTTAAACATTCTGTTGTTCTGATACTTTGGATCGTAAAACGATCAAACAATTTTTTAAAGAAAAATAAATTAATTAATTATCAAAAAATTCCTAATAGGCATCTCTAAAAACATTCTGCTCTCCTGATACTTTATATTGTGAAACGATCAACTAGTTTCATTTTTCTTTTACAAATACGGTAAATCATGCATAGAAAAATAGTTTAATGACACCTTTTAAAACATTCTGCAGTCCTTATATTTTAAATCGTTGAACGATCAATTAATTCCATTTGTCTTTTACAAGTTATAAATCAAGTATAGAAAAATTCTTTAATCACATCCCTTAAAACATTCTGCTGGTCTGATGTTTTAAATCCTTAAACGATCAATTAATTTCATTTTTGTATAAAAATATTATCTATGACAATATAAATGTAAATCATGTATCCAAAAATTATTTAAAGAGACCTCTTAAAACATTCTACTATACTGATAATTTACATCGTGAAACGATCAACTAATTCCATTTTTCTTTTTAAAAAAATTGTAAATCATGTATCGAAATATTCTTTAGTGGCTCCTCTTCAAATATTCTGCTGTCTTGATACTTTAAATCGTCAATGATCAATTCATTCCATTTGTCCTTTACAAAAATTGTAAACCAAGTATCAAAAAACAGACTCCTCTTAATACATTCTCCTGTCCTGATACTTTAAATCGTTAAACGATCAATTAGTTTCATTTTTCTTTTGAAATATTGTAAATTACGTACCCAAAATTCTTTAATGGCATTTCTTAAAACATTATGCTGTCCTGATACTTAAAATCGCGAAATGAATTAATTTCATTTTTCTTTAAAAAATGTGAATCATGTATCCAAAGATTATTTGAAAAGACCTCTTAAAAAATTCTGTTATCCTAATACTTTAAATCGTAAAATCATCAATCAGTTCCTTTTTCTTCCGAAAAAGAAAGTCAATCAATTATCAAAATATTCTTTATAGACATCTCTTAAAAAATGCTGCTGTCTTGAGACTTTTCACCCTTAAACAATGAATTAATTCAATTTTCTTAAAAAAAATTAAATCATCTAAAGATTATTTCAAAAGACCTTTTAAAACATTCTGTTGTCCTGATACTTTAAATCGTAAGACGATCAACAAAAGTAAATCAATTATCAAAAAATTCTTTACACGCACCTTATAAAATGTTCTGCTGTCCTGATACTTTACATTTGAGCACGAACAAATTATGTGATTTATTTTAAATTTATATTTCGTTCTCTTCAATAGGCGTCGTATTATATAGCAATAATGTTATTAGTAATTAAATTACCAAAGTTAGCATGATTGGTGGATTTTAATTCAAGACGCACTGAGAGGTTTTTAGGTACACTAAACTATACGTCGAATATAATCATTTTCAGGTACTTTACGTATAAATAAGGGTGTGCGTAGGAGCCTTTAAGTACGCCTTGAATTTAAATGATTTTATCACATTAACTTCGTTAATTTAATTGTAAATAACATTATTGTCGTATAATATGACCCCTACTGAAGGAAATGATATAGAAATTATGACTTCTTCGTACTGAAAACATAATTTAAGTAGTGACGTGATTTCGTAACTGAGACAAAATCATGTGAAAAGAAAATCATACTATATTAATTTGAAATGAATATGATCAATTGTATCTCTGAAAAAATTTAGCTTTTCCGGGAATCGAAGCCGGCTCTCCCGATTTCCAGTCAGTTGTTTAGCCCATAAACAAACGAGACATCAGTTTTCAAATAATAAATGATTTTATATGTGTTACATTCTCGCATGCTAACGTATACTAGTTTTATATATAAACAATTATTTTACAGTTAACTAACCTTTAGTCAACACATGGTTTTCGTGTCATCAGATAGGCGCCGGTTCTAGTATTGTTTTGAACTTATTTTTAATATTAGCAAAAAAAATTTCAGTGATACAATTGATCATATTAATTTCAAATTAACATATAATATATACCGAGTAACCCTGGAGTCATGAATTATCTATTTCTAAAGAAAATCATAATTGTTCATATCAATTACAAAAATAATTTTTTTCACACCAAATTTTCAAAGCCATACGTTTTGCAGCGTTTAATACAAACAGATCATTACTTCTTAAACTAAGTATAACCGCTTTCCTACTGCAATAAATTAAAGAAAATAAAGTCGGTGTGTAGAACACCTTAAAATGACGTCATTGCTTAAATTATGCTTTTAGTATAAAAAAGCTTATGTGATTTTTTCTGCTGAATTTATATTGCATTCCTTTCATTAGTCGTAGTATTATACGATACAAATTTCATTTACAATTAAATTCACGAATTTAGAGTGATAACAACCTTTAAATTGAATGCGCACTTAAAGCCTCTGACTCTTGCAAAAACACAAACACCGACAAATTATACTCGAGAGTTACATTTCTGTATGTGTTGGAGCGTCTATGTACGACATGAATTTAATTATTTTAATTATAAATAACATTATTCTTTTAGAATCCGATGCCTATTGATGTGCATGAAATACTGAAAGTATAATTTAAACGATAACGTCATTTTTCCAGATGTTCTACACAAAAGATAAAATGTTACATTGCTTCTGAAGAGTATCAATTATTTGACATCTATAGCGATAATTTTCATTTAAATAATTACTCATCAATTAAATAGTAATAATAATTAATTACTTTGGCATGATAAATTTGAATGAAAAAAATGGTGCAGCATACGGGCAGAACACACAAGATGTTATTTTATCCTTTGTTATCTAATTTTTAAATATATAGCGCAATCGGTGTTGTTTAATAAATAGTGGGGATTTCTGTGTTGAGTTATAGTTGTTTGTCATTTTCTCAAGAGAGGGCCCCACATTCACAAGATTGCGGCGGAAAATGTAGAACTCTGTATGTCGATAATGTCGTGAACCTACGTCAGTTCCTCCTCAGCACTTGTACAGAGCAAGAGTGGGTACTACTTGTACCAAACACTTGTATATATATATACCGGCTATATTTACAAGTGTTTGGTATATTTACAAGTATATTGTATAAAATAATTTGAATTAAATGTTTGGAATGTCGATATAGTAATTTTAGTTTTAAAGCAATTTAGAAATTAGATTATGTATATCTGCAGTGTACATAGTCTAGTTTTTCAATTCCTTTAAAACAAAAATTACTATATCGACATTTCATACATTTAATAAAAATAATTTTATACAAATGTATGTGCAATATTTGGCTCTTCTCCTATTACTAAAAATTGATTTTTAACAACTCTTTACCTACACTTCTCTCCTTAAGATTGAAATTTATAATTGGGAAGACTATGAATTTCGACTTGAGTCTTGTTTGATTTATTTGAGAGTATTCTTCAGATTGTGGAAAGTTTTTTAATTCCATAACAGTGTTCCTGTTTTTCTTTCAACCCCAATTATATCTACTAGTAAACAATAAGCAAATCCCAGCTCCCCTACATCGAATGGATGTTTTGTTTTTTTGGTGTTCGTGGAACAAAACTAGGAACATATTTGGATTATCTGGAAGTTTATGGCTTGCACTAAGAGATTTCCTTTATATTTTTTACTAATTTAACTGCTCTATGATTCATTAAAGCACAACCCGTATCCTTTGAATATTATCTCTCCAATTTCCTTTCATGCATTCATTCCTATAACATTATCACTACTGATGGAATACATAACAGATGACTAATTTGCGCCTCTTTCGCAAATATAATTGGTGATAAAAAATGATTGAATATCAACTAATAAAATTGAATATTTAGTTCTATTACAATACAATATCACTCTTTTAAAGTTTCATCACTATACGCTAGTCTTCTATATCTATACGCGATTTCTTCATGCATCAAACTGAAACACATAGCCACCATTACTAACCCAATAAATAGATAAATACAATAAATAAATAATTGAATTTGCGCATTAATATCGTCTGTAATCGGTATACCATCACCTAGACCGATCGTTGTTAATGCTAGAAAACAAAAATAGATCGCCTCAAGAAAACTCCATTGCGCATTACTCATTGTCAATGCAATGGCACCAAGGCATAAATAAGCTAAGAACACTATTAGAACGAGAATTGTAGGCACTGATGGTGATGGTAACTTGTGAGGACATTCGGCTTGCGAGTAATGGTTTTGGTGATTATTTGTTGTCCTATGAAGATAGTTTGTCGATTGACAATTTGTTGCTTGACGGTTGGTTATGTGACTACCGGAAGATGTCACGTTTTTACACGATTGATGGAGTAGTGGTATTCGTGATGGCGTATCATGTGTACATAACCTGCGACAAAAAAATTACATAACTTTATTTTATATTGTTTTAATTAACATTTTGGAGTTTCAGAAAGAGTTAAATTTATATACATTAGTTCATATAGATAAATTAGCCACAACTTTGTTAAGTCTAATCGCACTTACAATCATAAAAATATACAATTTGACATTACTGATGCTTTTTAAGTCTTTACAAAAGCACTGAAAAAAATTGCGTAAATCGTTTCACTACTTTCCAAATATTCAC
>WYDF02284434.1:0-16828 GCA_009867245.2 Adranes taylori | reverse complement strand
GTAAATGTATATATATATATATATATATATATATATATATATATATACGAATTATAAAAGAAATGTAAATTTTATGGTTCTAACGGAATATTATTTGTGACAAATTATATGAAATATTTTTGTTTCTGATTTATGTTCGCCTATTGCAATTTATAAATTTTAAAACTTATGACAAACTGTGATAATCCCAATATTTTATCGAGTGAAAATTATCGAGTGAATTTATCGAGTAAACATTTTCACTATGTTTAATCGATTTTATCGATTAAACATAGTGAAAATGTTTAATATTGAATCATAAATTTTTTAATCAGCTGTTCGTGAGTAGCAATGATATTGAGTTTGATTTAAATGAAATAAATATTCAATTAGTTGTGGGAGACGTTTATCTTAAAACGTTGTTTGCCGCAATGTTGTTATCATGTGAAGAAGAAAAGAAAAATATTTTTATTTTTGTTAGATATAAAGAAATTTTAGAACTAATGTTTATTAGTTTTATGAGAAACAAAGAGTTTTAGAGTATAATAAATCAACCAAAACTGTTACTATGGTTGGATCTCTTTATCACAATTGTAATAAATGTGTAGAAGTTAGTGATTTTCCTCATTCTCATTCTCTGTGTAATGGCATTGTACGAAAACGGCTATGTAAATGATTTAACGAACTATAGACCAATACCGATACTTAGAGTGATATCAAAAATGATTGAAAAGCTATATGCGACAAAATAATAAACTTTTGTAATAAATATTATATTTGGAAAAGTACTCTACGCATATCATACTGGTCTATCCACAGAGTCAGCCACAAGTAGCTTAATACGGCAAGTTCAAAGGTAATTGAATGGCGATCTTTTGCCAGTATTATGAGCAAAATGTCCAATAGTCACCTTAATATTTAGCTATTTAAAAGAAAGTAGTTTTAGAATTAAAGAACAATGCTCTGCTAGATCTAGAAGTCATCAAGATCTCTCAAAGTGGTGTAATTGGCGCTTTATTTATTTTATTTGAAACAATTTTCCCAAATATATATTTGAATGTAGTTTGTTGAATGGAACTCTGTGTAATTTTTAAGATATTACAGGCTCTATCTAAGAAATTGTTGTATCTCAGGGATATCGTTTAAAAAAAATGACTACCAAAATGTAAAAAATGAATACAGGGTGTTACCATTGAGTAAGAAATAAATATTATTACTTACTGAAAGGTGTTCTAACATTTTTTTGAAACGTGTTTAATTACTAAAATCGGTTCAGTATATTCAATTACACGAACTTTGAGATTGGAGGTTCTTTAGTTTTATTTATATTCATCAAGTTTGATTTTCCAAACATTGTGGGGCCGTTTTCGGCTCCTAATTACCAAATTTCATTAAAATCCGTGTAGTACAGTTTGAATTATTAAATTTAAAATACACAAACTCACGACCTTTGAGAAATACTAACTTCTTTGTTCCTTAATAACCGCATGTTTATTCACATACGAGGACTTGCAGGAATGTGAATATAAGAGACATGCTAACTAAAATCGAAAAAGCTTCAAAATAGTCCTATATCTTTCGTAGACCTATACACATATACTAGTAGATACATGGTACATAAATATATGAAAAACCATAAATATATGAAAGAAAAGATCAGTTTCAAAGTTATGTATTTATTCACAGTTTAATTTATATTTCTGTTATAATGTATTTTTTTCTATGATAGGTGTCCAACTACAAATAATCAAAGCTCTTCTAACAGTTCTAACTAGTCAGCATGTTGAAGTACATGAAGGTACTGTACTTCTGGCTGTACGCACTTGTTATAATATATTTCTGGCAAGCAAAAACTTGATCAATCAAACGACAGCGCGTGCAACTCTTACGCAAATGCTGAATGTGATTTTCATGCGTATGGAAAATCAAGCATTGGAGAACGAAGTTACCGTTCAATTAATGTTGGCCGAGAAAAATCAGTTGAATAAGCAGAAATCTTATCAACATATGGGTATTAATAATGGTGGAGAGATAAACGATGGTTGTGATGAGAATGATAAATGTGAAAAGACTGATGTTCCGGAGAAAACCAATAAGGTTGGCAGTAAAAATAATTCTTGTTATTACTTTCTGTTCTTCAAATTTACCTATACTATGTGTAAAGTAAAGTACGGTTTGTAAATATTGGCTTAGTATATACTTCATTTCTTCTGGAAAATTTGAAAACTTAAGTTCTCCTAACCTCCGTCTGTTTGTTTCAACATATTCTTCTGCTGTACGTCTCATGTTGATTTAGGCATTTTTTGTGGGATTTATCGTTTGTCTAATGTATTCTGACCATTTTTGTTTACTTGTTTGTTAGTTAGCTTTATGCCATTTCGGGCATTGTCAGTTGAAATTGGTAAATTTTTCTTTGTATGTTAATCCTTCTTAAAATGGTAATCTAGAAGGTAGCACTTCTAACCTACCGCAATCTTGCGCCGAGGGACCATTGTTATTCTTGATTAATAGTCTTTATGCCTTACGATGGACCGAAATATTTAACTATAGTTACAATCTAACCATTGTACTATAAATGCCAAATCACGAAGTAAAAGTTTTTCCATTTGTATATATTTTATTTACGTTCACAGTTGTTTTTTATAGCATATTTGTAATTGTGTAATCTAAGTTTCTGTAAGTTAAATTCTTTTCACCAGCTGTTCCGTGAAAACTATTTAAAAAATGTTTAATTTAATGATCAATTACCTCTTCCGTTTCAAAATATCCTCCGCACAAATATTCATTACGTTTATTAAATACTCAGAGCTTAGGTTTTGTCAAATCTGGCGAGTAAGAAGGATGTTCAAAAAGTTTAAAAACTATGTTCTCGGACTAATTCGACTGTTTTTTGCGTCTTGTGAGATAATGCACTGTATTGGTGTAACATTAGACCTCAATTATTTATCGTTTCAAGAATTGCTGGGAAACACTTTTTGACATTTGCTTATTATTGAAATACTTGACATTTTCAATAATACGCCGTTCATCCAGTGTAATTGCTTTCGCCAATCTTGTACCAGGGAAAAAACAGCTTACGTAACTAGCGCTTTGTGCTTTTGCCACCAGAGATATAGCTTCATTGAGATGAAGCTAAAATCGCTCGTTAAAATTTTGGGAAATATGCATGCAATTCTAAATCAAATAATCAGAATAAATCCCAACTTTCTCTGCATTTTGGTAATTAGTTCATTGATGTGGTATCTATCTGGCAACAACCTGTTTTAAATGATTATGTTAATGCAGTCTAGAAGGCAATGCCGGATTAAATAATTCGTGAGCCCTAGACCATCGAAATCTCTAGGTCTCTGATCCTTCTAATTTATCTCACAATGTTGTTCCAAATGTACAAAAATTTATTTTCCTTAATATTATAGAAAATATTTTCTTTCTATGAGAGATTATTTAATAGACATTTGGCTTCGTGCACTGTCTCTGACTTCTGATTTATATCGTCAAGAATGAGTTGCAAAGCATTCTGGAAGCTGTTATTGCCTTGGGATAGAGCTTTAGTTGTATCCACCCTTGCTCTCCATCTTGTATTACTAACTCTTTTTAAGATTAATTCCGAGGCTTGAAGTTGTTCGCGCATAACTTCTCAGCGATGGGTCGATGTAGAAAAAAAACTACAAAGTTTGTACAAGCTCGAAGAATGAAATTGCTCTAATGCAGCTTTGTGCAGTACATACTCCGACCAAATTAATGGAGTGTGCTGCGCAAGGAATGTAAGGAGCAAACTTATTTATACTTTTGATATGAGCTTGAAGACCATTGTAACGTCCTGGCATATTGGCGGCATTGTCGTAAGATTGTCCTCAGGTTTTTGATCGCAATGTCGCATTTGGCCAAAAAGGACAAAACAGTAGTGGCAAGGACGTCTCCAGTGTGACTTAATATTGGTATACAATATTGGTCAGAAAACGTTCTAGTACTTCACCATTTGATGTACCAATGTATTTAATCACTATTGTCAATTGGTCAACATGAGAAATATGTGGTGTTGAATCTACGCTCAAAGAATAGTATTTGGTTTTTTGAATTTTTTCTATAATAACATTTAGAACCTTATTTCCCATTATTTCAATAAATTCTTCAAATTGTAGAACATTTTTCCTCTACCCTCTAAATGTGCAGTTAAAAATGGGTCATACTGCGCAATTAATACCAGAATTCCTATGTAGTTGAGAATCAAGTAATTTTGTATCCCCGCGAAAAGCTAACCTGCTAGATGCAAGGAATTTCACCACAGATACTCTTTGGAGAACATCATCCAATATGTTTGTCCTACCTTGAAGTGAAATTCTATTGAGGTGTCAATTCGACCTAGTGTGCGTTTTTTAGTAATTAGTATTTATACACATGCCTGATGCGTTGCACTGTTGGTGTGAAGTTTCATACGCTGCGAGGAATTTTTCCAATCAGAGAATCCTGCCAAAATGCTTTGTGTTTCTAAAAACAGCATACATGGGAAGCAATTCACATTTACTGTAGACGGGAGTACATGAGCCATTTCCTTTTTATATCTTGGCGGCTTACATATTTTCTGAAGATTTGGGGATGAGTTAATTTCCTTTTCCTATCTGGATACGACCTGCTAGAAGCCGAAAAATCACCATCGAAATGTTGGCATTTTACTGGATCTCAACCGCTTGAAAAATCTCTGACTTAATCAGTCATGTTCCATAAACCAATATCTCTATGATACTCTGGTTCCATTCATTTGCGTCTTTTTGGAAGTAACTGAACTTTTGCCTGACTTCCAACGTCATATCGGATGATAAAATCTGCAATATAGTGTAGCGTTGCGTTAATAGTGTAACTACATTAAATTTAAAAAATGTTATAGATTTTATAATAACATTAAGTTATATTACAAAAACATTCTTTTTATATTTAATAATTTAAACGTATGTATTGTGTATGCTCGGTGACATAGCTGACAAAGGCGCTAAAGCAGTAATATGCTTCTTCAGGTTGTTGCATTTCAAAGTGCGAATAAATATATCTTGATTGCATGTCAAGTTTTGTAAAGTCTTGGCGCGTCGGCATAATACCAAATTACCAGATGTATGAATGAACTTACCGCAGTTTCACCTCGAATGTATTTGTTATGGGCTACAATGCTCCGCTTAGTTCGTATAATTCTGTGTAATTTTTTTTAACATTTAATATTTTGTTTCATTATGAATTATTTGCTCGGGGCCCGTAAAACGCACGGGGACCATAGCCCGCGGCACACTTGACCTATTTACTAATCTGGCACTGGTAGTAGCTACTGTTACGGATCTGATGCCAAGAGTGGACTCTTATCATTTAATACGAATATGACGGATCGTTTTCTATCAACGCTTTACACTATCAACATTCTGTGCAGTGTTGTCCTGTACGGACCTTTGTCCTGTATGGACTAGTTTTTGTAATTGTTATTCCAATCGTTTATCACTGTAAATATTCTTTTTCTATTTACACTCAAGTTTTCTATGTGAACTAAGATGTAAGACATTCGGTATTCAACTGTTAATATGTTAACTAAGGATCCGTTCCTCCTATGAATTCACTTAAATCTCTTCAACGACTGTAGTTAACCGACATCTTAAATGATGGAGTTAGACCCTCATATAATTTTACTTAAAAGTAACTACTATTTATTGAATATAAATTTACGTTATTTTATACCAGTATAAAGTTACATTATAAGCCTACACTTAATTGATATAACCAATGTAATTCAGATAATAGAAAATTCATCAGATAATGCAACAGAATCTGATCCGCCATCGATAATTACTTCGGGACCTGTTACACCACCAGACACTCCGGTTGAAAATACTGAAGATACTCATGATACGGATGTGGAAATTGAGAAAACTAACGAACAAATTGCTCATGAATTTGTCAATAGTCTAGTTGAAAGTGCTTTAGCTTATGTTGAAAATAGACATTTGAATAACGGTAGTAATACCACTGTAGTAGTAGATAATGCTGCAGGTAGTGAAAAGGCTGATTCCATCGATGGAAGTGTTCATTCTCATTCTATACATAGGTATATATTATTTATGTGTGAAATTATTTTATCGTAATTAAAAATTCTCGTATATTTTATTAGGGTGCCTTCTCAAGAGAGTATGGAAACAACGAGCGAAACAGACGCTGCAATGACAGCAAAATTTAGCCATGTTCTCCAGAAAGACGCCTTTCTCGTGTTTCGAGCATTGTGTAAACTTTCTATGAAACCTCTACCCGAAGGTACTCCCGATCCCCGATCACATGAACTAAGATCGAAAATTTTATCTTTGCATCTACTTCTATCGATATTGCAAAATGCTGGACCAGTATTTCGGTAAGTTTCTTAACATTTTTAGTAGCTAGTTTCTGCATGATCAGATTTTTACACTTGATAAAGGTTTTAAATTTTTCTTTAGAACCATGTTATGTCTAATTAAGTTTCACATTTTTCAAAATTGTTTATTATGAAGATCATAAGGAAATTCAATTACAGAAGCGTAATTTTTTTTTATTATTCTAGATCAAATGAAATGTTTATAACAGCAATTAAACAATATCTTTGCGTTGCTTTGTCAAAAAATGGCGTCAGTTCTATACCGGAAGTTTTCGAATTATCACTGGCTATTTTCTTAGCACTTCTTAGCAATTTTAAAATGCATTTGAAGATGCAAATTGAGGCAAGTTTTCAAATTGTTAAATTTTATTATATCTAATTGAACACATCAATTAATAGGTATTTTTCAAGGAAATTTTTCTAAATATTTTGGAAACATCGAGTTCTTCATTCGAACACAAATGGATGGTAATTCAAGCTCTCACACGTATTTGTGGCGATGCCCAAAGTATTGTCGATATCTATGTCAATTATGATTGCGATCTATCCGCGGCGAATTTATTCGAACGTCTCGTCAATGATTTATCGAAAATCGCTCAAGGAAGACATGCTCTTGAATTAGGCGCATCGCCAAATCAAGAAAAATCTATGAGAATTCGGTAATTGATATTTTTTATATTACCTATATCATTTTTATTATTTGAGTTTTAAAATTTTAGCGGTTTAGAATGTTTAGTTTCTATATTGAAATGTATGGTTGAATGGAGCAAAGATTTATATGTGAATCCCAATTTACAATCAACTGTTGGAGATCCAGTTTCAGCAGTAGTACCTTCTTCCAGTTTGTCAGCGAATGCAAAGGACACGGATTCAACATCACTTCGATCGCATGGTGGTTCAAGTTCAAGTCTGCATTCGAGTGGAGCATCAAGTGGTGGAATGGGTGGTAATAAGGAAGTACTGGATTCACCGGAACAGTTGGAAGTATTGAAACATCAAAAAGAGGTTAGTTGTCGAAATTGTATTTTATTTTACTTTATTATTTGCACTTAGTAGTGAAACAAAGCGCATTTATCTCATGTTCGTCATCAAAATGAAATATTCTAACTAGTAATAGTTTGAAAATTGTTTTGGTAAGTGTTTAAAAAGATCACAAATACTTTTATGCTCATAAATGTAAATACTGGTAAGTAAATGACTAAATATTTTTATGGTTAATAAAGTAGATTAAAAATATCATTATTTTATTGGTCCCCGAGGAATCGTAAGATGTTGTGGATAAGAAGTACGAATATGAAAGCGATTCATCACACGATAATTACACATGAACAATGGACGGTGAACGACAAAAAAAAATCGAAAAGCAGTCCTTTAACATCGACAAGTAAAAACACTCCACACAATGTACATCAAATACCATAAAATCGCGAATAATTCGCAATCCATTTCAAGAAAAATGCCCAGCAAACAAAACATAATAAATCTATCTACTTTAAATAATTTTGTTAAAATAATAAACACACACTGTGCTTAAAAACTTCAACAATACATAACTACAACATATTTCCAAGCGAAAACTGATAAAAATTAAATGTCGCTATATGAATTTAAATATCTAATATGTGATCACCATATTTCTCCGACGTATTATTACATACAATAGTATTGTATGTAATAAAATCAAACATCGTAATGTAGAAAATCATACAACACTTTCAAACAAAATGACATTTCTAAAATATCTGAAAGGAACATTCATCTGTCTCAAAAACACAGAAAAATTTGTTAGTTGCTACTTTACCGGGGTTTTTGCTTCTTTGGAATTGTGTACTAAGCATGATCTGTCCAGTCTCACACGAGGATTTCCAGTCGTAAATCCTCGGTAAGGTGACTGTCTCACAAAATCCGGAATCGATTTTGTAATAATAACTTTACGAAATACAAATCAATATAGCGTATGATGAGCATCATAACAGATGCATTAAATCTTTCCAAAAGTTTTTAAATGAAGGAGTGTTTTACAAATTTCGCTACTATACTATTTATCTAACTTAGCCTACGTGAACTACTTGCTCTAAATGTCATACACCCACAAAACGAAAATATTCAGTACAAAGATCAACCATGACTGTACTCACCTTATAAATAAATGCACATTCTAGTTATTCTTTAGATGCTTTTCATGGTCAAACAATATTTGCATGGCCAAGACGATTCCTTAAACGATTCCGTTGAAGGATTCGTAATAAATATGTGGATCAAAGCAATCAGCTAAAGAAAAACAACACAAATTAGCAATAAAACTACAAAAATAAGCCAAATTCATACAGTGTTATTGTAAACAAGTTAAACAAAACTTAGTATTAGTATTTTTATTAGCCTAGGCAACAGAGTTGAGAGCTGCAATATTCTTTTAATCACCCACTATATATGGTCCAGTTCGTTCTTATACTTGTGTTTCGATGTGGCATTAACAACGTCTTCTGGCAAAGAGTTCCAATCTGGTACTATTCTGTCGGTGATAGTGTTTTCTTGGATTGCGTCGACCGAGTTCAGTTCTTAGTTTGAAGCTGTGGCCACGCAAGTGTGTGTTTGTGTTCCTCCTGAATATGCACTCTAAATTACAGCTGTAGTAACCATTTAATATCTTATAGGTTTCTATCAGGTCTCCGCGAGTTCTTCGTTCTACTAGGGACGGAAGCTTTAGGAACGCTAATCTCTCTTCATATGATAGATTTCTAATCTCAGTTGGTAATTTGGTTGCTCTTCTCTGTACACTCTTCTCTGTACGTTCTAGAGTCTCTTTGTTTTAATGAAATATGGATTCCAGATCAAGTGACCATATTCCAATATAGGACGAATATATGACTTGTAAATAGTCAAAAAAGCATTAGATATTATATTGGCAAATGCTTTCTTCGTTATGTATATTAAAGAATTAGCTTTCTTTACAACTCCGTTTATATGCTCGTCCCATTTCAAGTTTGCGTTTATTGTAATGCCAAGATCTTTTTGCGATGCTACTGCTTTCATTGGTTCACCAGCAAGTACATAACATTTTTCAGGGTTAGACGCACCCATATGCAAGACTGCACATTTACCAGCATTTAATGGTAAGAGCCAAAGCTGCGTCCAGTCGTAAATGTTGTGCAGGATTCCCTCCGTGTTATCATTAGGATCATACAGATACCCAATAATCTTCGTATCGTGGGCAAAATGGCTAATTCCACTTAACCTCTGTCTGGATATGTCACTGATGTAGCACAGAAAGAGCAGAGGTCCAAGAACGGATGTCTGTGGTCCACCACTAAGAATGTTGTGTTCTGTAGAGTAACTACCCTCGACAGGAACTAGGTAAGTACGATCTGTTCAGAAACTTCGAATCCATTTCAAAAGGTTACCTCTGATTCCAATTGCATCTAGCTTGTACAATAATCTTTCCGTCGGCACTTTGTCGAATACTTTTTCAATATCCAGATATTTGATGTCCATGGACTCACCTTTGTCAAATTTAGTAGTGTACTCGTCTAGTGCTAAAAGCAAATTGCTTGTGACAGATCGCCTAATGAGAAATGCATGTTGATATTCTCCACGTGTGCAGTTTTCAAGTAAAAATGTAGTGATGTCTTCAGCTATTATTTTCTCCATATAATTGCAGAGAATTGAAGTTAAGTTAATTGACCTGTAGTTTTCAGCTTTCGTTTTATCACCCTTTTTATAGATTGGGAGAATTGTGGCTTTTCTCCATTCATCAGGTACTACACCTCTGGTCAAGGAGTCGATCATAACTTCAGATAATGGAGAGCGAATTGTTCCTGCGCATTTTTGGAAAAACACGGCTGGTATGTTGTCCGGTCCAGGACTGGTGTTTGTCTTTAGTTTTTTTAAAAATTTTTGTACTCTTGTCGGCTGTATGTCAACTGAATCAATATAATTTGCCATTCTCTCTAAGTTTGGTATGGGACCATATGTTTCCTGGGAGTAGACGCTAAGGATCTGCTTGGCAAATGTTTCCGCTATTAATGTACTGTCAGAGGCTGGTTAAGACTGGTTGTCAGTACATGATATTGATCTCACTTTGGAACTTAGGTTGTTTGAAACGTAGCTAAAAAAAAATCTTCCTCTCGTCAAGAAATGATTCCTCATACTTCCTTTTTCTAACCTAATTCTTGACGTAACCTCATTGCATATGCTTCGGTATGCTGCATACGCTTCAGGTGTTTTCATTGGTTTATAATGACCCATGTGTATCTTTTCCTTTGTAAGCTTTATAATCGTTAAGTTTAACCAGAGTTTTAGTGCGTGTTCCATTACAGTTTTTTCTGGTACAATACTGCTCTATCGCACTTGCTAGAGCATTTGATTATTTTGGGTACCTATTTAGCTCAAAGGTGGACAGATAGTGGCAGATATTGACATAATTTGCTTTGTTGAAGTTGCGAACGCGCTTGCTTTTGCAGTTGATCTTATTTATGGAAATTTATACGTTGACGACAATTATGCAATGGTCGCTTTTTCCTATGGGCGATGTTTTATCGATGTCGGTTATTAGTTTTTTTGTCATTAGTGAATAGCAGGTCAAATACTGATGGGTTATTATAAGCCCGGTACCGAGTTGGTTCTTTTACTAGCTGACACAAATGGCTATTAGTATATGAATCGAAAAAATATTCTGCGGACTCATTGTTTTGAGTGATCATATTCGGCTGCCAGTTTATTTGCGGTAGGTTAAAATCACCAAAAACAACGAGCCGTCGCTTAGATCCTCAGTACTTAATATATTAAGCTTATGTCCTTTAAGATCATCTATTAGGTATATGCATACACCACCTCCTCTCTTGTTTTTTCGATCTGCTCTAGTAAGCGAGTACTGGAAGATATACTCTACTGTCAGGTCTGTCAGTATTTAACCATGTCTCAGATATCATAATTACGTGAGGTACAGAGACTACGGAGACAAATTCGTTAAACTTCGCTGTCAAAGAGGCGCTATCAGTGTACATTAGCTTTATATTGATGATTTCGCATAGGTTCGGTTTAGTATTATTTTGCATATAAATTACCTGGTTGTATTCTTTGCTTATCCTGTGACCGCTTCTTTCACTTTTGTTTTTTTCCACTGCTGCTCGATAAAAAAATGATATGTATTGACGACAATACCTATTTCCCAGTTATTTGGATTCAGCAGCTTCTCAAGCTCTGTGAATGCCGCTCCCACTTTGAAAGAGGCAAATGTCAGGGTTTCGCGTCTGGTTACAATCTTCACAGTCAAAATCGCGTCTGATGTACTTTTTATTTAGATATTCTTGCAGTTGCTCACTAGTCACATCAAGTTTTAATCCTTTAACATGTAGCCATGCTCTTTTCATTAGCGTACCGCTTGATAGTTTGGGTTCGTCATTTCCAGTTGCAGAGCCTATTTACTGAGCAGAGCTTACGTTACTCTTCTTTATGTTCGCCTTTCTCTTGTTGGTAACAACTGTAAATCCATCTTGTTTATTTTTGTTGTTATCGGCAACAGTGTTCACATTAATATTTTCGTTATTATCGGCCTCAATGGCCGATATGGCACCGTTGTTGGTTGCAGTAATTGAAGTTTTTGGTTCATTTTTCGTTTTTGATGCAGTGCTGTCCCCATCTGCCAGTTTGCTACATATAGTCGCAGTCACCTTTGCGCCAACTGGACTTTTGCTTACATTTTTATTATTACTCTTTTGAGTTACTGGAGGTAGTCCTGGTTTTTTCTTGTTATCGGTATTTACATTTGTTACATTTGAAGTGATTTGTTTTGTTACGTTCAGATTAAGTAATGTACCGTCATTACATTTTAAGTCCCAAATATTTTTTTTTATTACCTGTTATTAGTGCTGACAATTCGTTGCGGACTTCATCCAGTTGATGTTTCCTGTTATATGATAAGGCATTTAATAAATAGTTGTCCTGATTCAGGAGACTCTGATTTAACTTATCGTATAATATATCAGGCTGATAACTTTTATTCTCTTTAAGCTCAGGTAATAATTTGTCAAATGTTTTATGTTGTTTTTCTACTCTATCTTGTAGGATAGCAATTTTATTCTCAAGTTCATATACTTTACTTGTTCTGTTAGTGACCTCTTGCAATGAAATATGGGGAGAGGTGTTGGGTGATGCTTTTTGATTAAGTTGCACCGTGTTGACGTAGATTAACTCTTCGTTTGCAGTAGAATTCGTGGCAAACACCTTGAATTCTACACAAGTTAAAAGAAACCGAGGCACGAAGTAATAACATCGGAAACAGACCAGAGTTAGTACAGAAGTTAAAAGAACAAATAATTAACATATATCAACTTGATACATTAGTCTTATTTTCAAACTAGAGCAGAGTTTACCAGCAATTTTTGCGTCGAGCCTCCGCGGATTATAATTATATATTTTCAACTTTGCATTTGCATATATTTAGGGGTAGTTTATTCCTCTCACACCATTCTTGCAGTCTGTCTAGATCATCTTGCAATTTACCATAGTCTTCTGGTCCCCTTTATATACATTTTTTTACATCATCTGCATATAATAGATTACTGGATTGTATTCTTTCTGATAAATCATTAATAAACAACGAGATTAACAACGGTGTCCAGTTGCTGCCTTGTGGAGCACCACTTGTTGCGACAAAAGGGAGATGTAGCCCTTGTACTCAACTTGTAATACCCGATCCTTTAAGTACGATTTGAGAAATACTAATAACCCATCAGCAAATCCGTAGTAATTCAGTTTGTCCAGCAGAGTCACATGATTCATCCTGTCAAACGCTTTTATAAAATTCGTGTATACAGTATCTCCTGAAAGCGGTTATCTAATGCATTGGATATCGTTTCAGTGAATTCAACTAGATTGGTGGCTGTTGATCTTCCTGTGTAGAAACCGCTGGTTAACCGATATGATTGATTTTACATGATGAAACAGTTTATCATATATACACATTTCAAAGACTTTTGATATATTTGATATGATCGATACTGGTCTGTAATTGATAATATTAGATTTTTGGCCACTTTTAAATACCGGGTAAATTCTGGTTATCTTCAGTTTATCAGGAAAAGTACATGTTCTTAATGGTAGATTAAATAGGATGCCAAAGGTTTACATAGGATAGCAGCACAGTCCTTTAGCAGGAAGCTTGGAATATTGTCGTATCTCTTTACATGGCTGTTTTTGACCTTTTTCGGCATATCTTCAACTTCTATTTCAGACCATAGTTTACATCATTAGCAACCCATTCATTATGATCAAAGTCATTGTTGTAGGAGTGAAGTAATGAAATGAACTTGTAAGCGGTATTTACGTCGCTAAATGGATTTTTCTTTCGAAAATGCAAAAACACTGCAGCCTACGATCTCACTCTCGAAGGAGGCTTGCCCTACTGGTTGATAAGTCCTGAACTAGAGGATGATGAGCATTCTAGTGTTTGATTTAACAACCTTGAAGAAGCATAATTTACGGAATTATATAAAAATTATACACTGAAATATAAATACTTTCAGCAAAAGAAAACGCATACTTTCCAATCATCTAAATAAAAATAATATATGTGTATACCATACTGGTTGAAATAAAATTAAAAACAGAAATCATCTTAATCTGGGATTAGAAGACAATACAAAAAACAGGAACTAACTATTCCGACCACCAATATTTCGTAAAAGTTTTGTTCAAGCTAATTTAATTTCAAACATGGACAAAGCAAATGTACCAAACATAAGCGATCCGCTCCGTAATAAATGACCATTTTTTATTTATTCGAATATAATTTTCATTGATATTTTGAGACTGTTGTCACTATTCATAGCACTATTTATATTTGTTTTTTGTTATATATAGATGTGTGAAATTACATCCATTTGCATCCGCATGCTTTTTTCTTACGTTGGTTCTTATTTGTAACTGCTTGATAGTAATTGAATAGATAACATAAAAATGAATAGATATATTAAAAACATATTAGTATGGCATTTTTATAATTATTAACTGATGTTTCTTGGTTTACGTTTATAGCCTATAAGTTTTATAGCCTATAAGTTGGAGGAGGTTTGATATATTTTAGACATATTGTTAAACCTATTAAATTCTTGTACTTATGTATTTTTTCAATAGTATAGCAACTGCAGTTGCCATAGAGCTAGTTTTTTGTTTCATTTGGCAAGTTCACTATACAAATTTTTAATGCAATATGTTTAAGTTGCTTAAATGGATCCCAATTCAATTGTAATATATTTGGCATATTTTTCTGTGGAACAATCTACTCTTAATCCGATGGATATTTATAATGAATTGAGTTGTCATAACTTACTTATGAGATATTAATATTTTATCATGATAGTCATTTGCCGATTGATATAATTCGATTGTGCTTAAAAGTTATGCTTAAACATATCATCTGTTAACACCACAGAAAGATATGCTTAGTTATTAAACTAGGTGTAACAAAATACTCCGCACATACGGTTTAAAGCTGTGGAATACCTACACAGTCGTTTCCAGTGGTACAATGAATGACTAGAAATCACTTAGTAACGCAATCGCTTAGTTGTCGATCAAGAACCTTTTCTACAACAAGGAATAAATAAAATTTGGAGTAGAAGCTAGATGCTGAGATTTTAATTTTTTTATTGATATTTTAGTCGATATCTTTTTGATATTTAGTTTTTAATTTTTTTCTTGCAGTATTGATATTTTAAATCTAGACATTGAAAAAAAAACTGTACAGTTCAAAATTAAACTGTTCTAGTCTAAAAGAAATGAATTATTGATTAAAAAATAATATGAATATAGTTTTTTTTTGTTTTAACATATTGCAATATCAGGTGGGTGAAGTAACAATTTTCAAATGCTTCTATATGTGGCATACATTCTAGCTTCTTTTTTGTAGAATCAATAATTCAAACCAGCCTAACTTTTTATATTAATTTGTAAACAGCCGAAACTGTAAAAATTGTAGATAGAAAACTGTACTGCGCAATATTACAGTTTATAAGTAAACGATTAGTTGATATTAAAATTTTTAATTTTGATCAATATCGTTATGAGTTCATATTTGATAAATAAAGTTCTAATTTGTCAAATTCTGAAATTTTTCATAGCAATTGCTACTAATGTGGCTCTGTTTTCACTGCTAATAAATTAAATATTTAATTGAAGGTTTGGGAAACAGGCATCGATATGTTCAATCGTCGCCCTCATAAGGGTGTAGCATTCCTTCAAGATCAAGGTCTTTTAGGTCATACACCATTGGAAATAGCAAAATGGTTGCAGAGCGATGAACGTTTAGATAAAACATTTGTTGGTGATTTTCTCGGCGAGAATGATGATTTCTCGAAGGAGGTGATGTACGATTACGTGGATCTGATGAATTTTGCAAATATGGATATTGTTGCGGCGTTAAGATACTTCCTTGACGGGTTTAGGTTACCGGGCGAAGCACAGAAGATTGATAGGTAATTTGCATTTGGTATATTTCTGGTGATAGTTGGTGGTGTACTACAAAGGATTTTTAATAGACATTAATTTTTGCTGATTAATTTTTGTGTATTTCTTATTGACTAATTATCTGTTATGCTTCAAACATCAATGCATTTAATAATACTTTACTTCTTACTTCATCCTCTCCTAAATAGTTTCCTTATTTTATTATTTATATTGAGACTAAGTTCTTTACATATCTACTATAATATATTTATTTTATGTATCGAAACACAAGTTTATATTTAAAAAAAATCGTGGACGTGATCGTCACCCCATCTTTCATATACTATAAGTCCTACGTTTTGTTATATCTTGCATAAAACAAAAGTTGAACCTTTTAGTTCT
This sequence comes from Adranes taylori, assembly GCA_009867245.2. Classification (NCBI taxonomy): domain Eukaryota; kingdom Metazoa; phylum Arthropoda; class Insecta; order Coleoptera; family Staphylinidae; genus Adranes; species Adranes taylori. The sequence goes on along the minus strand of WYDF02284434.1, from coordinate 624 downwards.
GACTGTCACCTTTTAAGTCGTCTATTAAATTCAATTAGCACAGTAGTGTTTAGGATAAACTAAACAACATTAGTCTAACCCATGAATCCCCCAGTCACCATATTTGCCTACGGGCGGAGAGCTTCGCTGCCCGCTTTACCGCGTCCTACGGCCGGTCTTGACTCACATTTACCCCGTATTTGTAACAGTTGCGCTGTCCGGTTTGGCATGACCTACGATCCCCCTTGACTCTCTTTTCGGCTAATTTCTAAAAGAGCATTCTCAAAAAGGGCAATTTCAAAAAGGCAGCCTTGCTCTTATGCATATGTCCGCTTTTGGCGCGGTCTGCTGACGTTTTTGACTTTATTTATGCTAATGTAATTAACATCCTCGAGTCAGTTTTCTTTATTCATTTTTCTGCCTTTTTTTTATTTATTTACTACAGCTGATAGGTAATCAGAAAGTTTTACAATTTCAGGTTAACAATCAGTTTTAAGTTTTATATTTACATTTTCATATTTTATAATGAAGTGACTATCCTGTAATAAATCAGTACAATGAGCAAGTTGCATATCTACTTTAACCTACTTTAATTTATTGCTGCGTGATCGAAAAATGTCAATGGACACTATATGTTTTATGTGT